>CM029547.1:29687409-29949909 GCA_017141385.1 Sogatella furcifera
ATATATTGACGTTTTCGGCTATTATGTTTTGAAAATGACTTTTGTTATACATTTATACATTAGTTTTCTCAATATTAATTGAGTCTGGTAGTCAACTACCATCTCCTACCCCTCTACTCTCACCACTTTCCAACATCCCTATTTACGTCTATCTATTCATGTACGGTACTGTAATATCAATTATTATGGCAAATGCTTATCACAAGAAGCCATTTGGATTTATTTTTAAGTATCAAGTATTCTGGGGAAGCGATTCAATGACTTTTGTATCATGATTTAGCATCCAATAGCATGGTTAATAAGGTTATAGGCTATTTAAAAATAAAAATCCTAGTGGTTATTTTTTATAACTTGATGTTAGCTGGCTTCCAATTGAGGTATTGTAGCCTATTATGTATCAAGCCTCTTTTTATGAATTTATCTCTATGATGACAGAATATTCAAGATTAAAATCACCATATCATAGCCTATATATGTTGTTATAGAGGAACAAATTTCAAAACATGAGGCTTGATATACTTAATACCTAATACACCAATGTTAAAGCCACGTTAATATTTACAACAATCCTACTGGACTTGTTGTAGTAATTTATTATTAATTTGATAAGTTTAATATGATGGTTTAGTGAGAAAACGGTTATTTGATTGAATTGTTTTTGACTGTAATCTCAATTGTGATTATGATTGATTTTTAATTTTATTATAAACACCAAGGTAATTTGATTATAATATAATGTAAAGTACCTTAATAAACTCTATCAAAACCTTAAGTTAAGTGTTATCAATGGATGGAGAAGAAGCCAAGTTACAAATATGTGTAATTCAACCAATAAACTTATCATCACCCAGTGTAATTAGTGATTAGATATAGCAAAGACGTCAGCTTTGAAGTTTGAAATTTTAACTAGGAGAATGGAGTTAACTTAAAAAATTTGAGTTTATCAATATAGGCCTATTTGAATTTGAAAAAAATTTTAAAGGCTATATTGAACTCAAATTTGTACAATACCGTTCTAATGTTAATATTGAGTTTAGTGACTGATAAAATGGATATCAGTTCTAAAATTATTGAATATCTTAAATTAAATATAACTTTTGCTTTTTTGTCTTTTCAGCGATTTCTACTATTGTATGATTGCAGAGTCTTCCTCTTTCCTACAGTCAATTTGTTAATGGAAGAATAGCCTATCATTTGAATTATTTTTAGCCGTAACTATCATTTAGTGATTTATCCTGTATATGACAAGAACAAAGTCTCTTAATAAGATTCTGAGCACCATTCTCAGCTTTGAAAATCAGTAACATTAAATACAGCAACGTGTTTGCCATCAATTAGACTATTAGAGTAAGAGCAACTTACTTTAGAGATTTTCCTGGTAAATTTATTTTCTTATCTCATAGAAAATAATGTCTAAGAACATATATGTATACTCATAATAAGAAATAATGTAAAAGTCATTACTCGGTAGGGGTTGGTTCTACGTTTTTTTTTTCATTATTCTATCAAAGACAATAAGAATTAAGAATAGGCCTATTGTGCTAGTTACTCTATGCTATTACTCCTCTAGTTTAAAAAATGTAGAATGCTCTACTTTTTGAGTAGTAGTGAAGTTGATATTGTGGTAGTTATCCATGTTAAATGAAAAGACAAAATGTTGTCAAACCACTGATTTATTTGAAAATCGAGAAATTCTGGATTTTTTATAAATTGAAGAATTAAGAATCCTTATTTTATCCTTTAAATTAAATAGCAAGAGATATGATTGGCCATAGGTGATCGACTGCATTCCAGTCACACAAGTATCAACACACTGCAAGACATTCATGGCACATCCCTCGCACTGTCGATACGCGGATTTATGAGAGTTGGCAAAACTATGGTGGAATTGGCCGAGCTGACCAATCAAAAGTGACACTGTCAATGTCCACACTATGATTATTATATACAGTCTCTATAGTTATGACGTTTCTGAAGCCCACAAAAAACGTTATAAAAAATTGAATCACAGGAAATTGAATAGGTACTGACGCTTCTATGGTAACGTAATCAACTATTTTTTGGGGCTCCAGAAACGGCATAATACTATCAATCTTCTGTGCATCAGGCTCATGATACCTACCGTGTATTCTAGTTCCCGACTCCGTGGTTCTAACTGACATTTTTTGACAAATTGAGATTTTAATGCATTATGGTTCTATTTTACTTCTAGCAGATGTTTTTCAAAGTTTCAGTTGCGAATTATAAGTAGTTTTTTTTATAAGCAAAACAATTAGGTTCTATGTCCATAAAGACCAAATGCAAAATTCAAGAAGGTTCCATTTTGTACTTGGAATCATATTGATCTAGGAAGCCTCAACATAAAATTCAACAAAGTTCTATGTGCTACATGGAACCTTGTTGTTGAAATTTTACTCTTTCATACTGAGAACATGATGGTTGTGATAGGCCTACGGTACGTCAAGAGTTTAGCTTCTCTTCATTTTATTCTGCTCTACTTTTTGTTCATTATGGACATTATTGATGAAGATAAGATACTACTTCAAATGCTCGATATTGATGTGCATAATATAAATAGTAATAAAAGATAACAATAATATAATAAAATAATTATTCATCATCAGCATATTCTATTCAATTATAGTCTTGAAATTTGTTCATTGTTTAACCAGTAAATACAAATATTAGAATTCAAATGACTATATTAATTTGTAAATAGGTTTTATTAAAATTGATGAATAAATTTATCTTATACAATTTATTGTTTTTGTAATAAAATTTACTTTAATGGATCATTTGTGATAGATCAGACAAAATCCAATAAGGTTTTAATCAATTGATAGAATTTCAATGCATTACAAATCAAATCAATCTCGAATCACAGAAACTCTTCAGAGAACGATAGAAGCTAATACTAAAATGGTCAAAGTTACAGCAAAAAGCAGTAAATTGAAGCCCTGGATTAGCCTGGGTTTAGTCCAATCAATCAGGCACCGTGACAACTTGAAAAAAAGATTAAATAGACAACCTTTCAATGCAACCCTAAAAAATCAATTTATTCAATACAGAAATAGACTACACTCTCTTATTAAACAAGTGAAATATAATTACTACAAAGAAAAAATAAACGAAGTCTCTAATAACCCTAAAAAGTTTTGGGCAACGGTGAATGAAGTCTCAGGTAGACCAGCTAGAGAGCATGCATTTCCAGTCAATGTGTTCATTCGGGATGGGCAGATTCCAGCTCTGCAGACTGCTACCGAAGTTAGTAATAACTTGAATCAGTTTTTCGCCTCAGTGGGAAAGCGCTTGGCTGATTCTTTGACTCCTCTCGGTGAACCTGAAATAAATGATTCCGATCATGCTGCTGAATCTGTGTTTGAGTTTCGGCTGGTTACTCAAGAAGATCTCAAGCAGGTGATCAATAGCATGAGAGGGAATAGTGCCCTGGCCATGACTGTATTCCAGCAAGAGTTATTAAAGACAACGTCCATACCCTCATAGATCCCATCCAACATTTAATAAACTTAAGTATCCAGACAGGTAGATTTCCAGACATGCTCAAAATCTCAAAAGTGATCCCAATATATAAATCAGGTACAAAAAATGACTACACCAACTACCGTCCCATTTCCCTTCTGCCTATAACTTCAAAGATTCTAGAAAAATGTGTAAAGACCCAGTTAATGCAGTACTTGAACCACAATAATATTCTATCCACGACACAGTATGGTTTTCAAAAATCAAAAATTCCTCAGATGCTTTATTTGATTTATCTAAATATATAGCAGATAACATTAAAACAAGAAACAAATTAATGATAACATATCTAGACTTAGCAAAAGCTTTTGACTCGGTTGATAGAGAGAGGCTATTGCTGAAGCTTGAAATGGTTGGAATCAAACAGACTGCTCTACTATGGTTCAAGAGTTACCTGAAAGACAGGGTCCAATACGTCCAGATCAATGAAAGTAGAAGTGGTTTGGAAAAAGTTGATTACGGCGTTGTTCAGGGAAGTACCCTTGGGCCAATCCTTTTTCTAATCTACATCAACAATCTTCCTTTACTTGACATCAGTAGTAGAATCTTTTTATTTGCTGATGACACAGCTGTAGTCTCAACTGGGAAACAGTGGGATGATGTATTCAAAAATGCAACCTCTGATTTGGCCAGAATAAAGAGCTGGTTTGACCACAACTGCTTAACAGTTAATATAGGGAAAACCAAATACATGCCTATCAAAACCCGAAATCAACTAGATCCAGGACCAAGGGACTTAATATTTCATTCATGTAGAGATCCAACATCTATTGTCTGTAATTGCTCTAAACTGGAAAGAGTTGATCAATACAAGTACCTTGGTATTACAGTTGACTGTAGTTTGAGTTGGAGTCCGCATATTCAGTTTGTGAAGCAGAGACTTAGAAAGTTACTGTATGCATTCTCCCAGCTAGGTCAGGTTCTATGTAAGGCACAATGTAAAACTGTATACTTTGCATACGTCCAGTCCATCATTCAGTATGGCATTCTTGTTTGGGGGGGGACTGCCGGCATCTCTCTTGGAGCCACTTGCAGTGTCGCAGAGACAGATTATCAAAACGGTTTTGAAAAAGGAACAGCGTTATCCAACAACTCAATTATTTACAGATTTTCCGGTTTTAAATGTAAGACAACTCTATATAAAATCCTTACTTATATACCTTAAAAACAATAGACATAACATCCTACCAGAAATTGTACATAACTACCCTACCCGATATAGAGTCAACTATGGCATTGCAACACCGCAAGTGGCCCATGGATTGGAACTGAGAACCCCTTACTATCTGGCTCAAATGTTGTACAGAAATCTGCCGGCTGAGATAAAATATAGTTTGGATGTTTGCAGTGTGCCTGTCTTCAAGCGTAGGGTAGAGGGGTGGCTCCACCGCCTTGGCTGGGAATTGTCTGAAAGCCTGCTTCGGTCCATCTACTGGCATTAAAGTAACCTAACCCTACTATAATGCTTCTTGATTTATCATTTTTTTCTTCATTCTTTTAATATCAAGACATCTTTTTTCATACATTCTATTTTTACTTTTTAATTTAAATCCTACCTGGAGATCATCTAGTCCCTGTTCTGCTTCTATCATACACAATATGGAAAATATTGATTTATTTTTATTTTTCCAATAATTAATTATTTATTTCTTTCTTTTAATTAGAATAATTTCTATATATTTATTAACTGTATGCAACAAAATTGTTATACCAATTTTATTTTTATTTTAGTTTTCGTTTTCATTTATATTCGAAGCCAATACTTTTATAACATGTATCTTAGAAGTCCTATTACAGGCTACCATGAACTCACCCCTACACTCAGACGGATAGTCTTGTAGGGGTATTCCGGTAACTATGTAAAGTGAATTTTTATTTTCCTGTATGTAATTTTTTTCGGAATAATAAAGATTATTTGATTTGATTTGAATCTCGAATCATAAAGGTCCTATCTAAGAACAAGAACCGTGTTCTAATGAGAAAGCGATTTACTAGATCATCATGGTTCCAGCTTTAAGATGGAACATTGTTGAATTTAACTACGCCACAGCCACGTTTACACCAGAATGTTAATAACATTTTGACCAAACGTAAGTGAGGTCTAGATTCAAGACAACGATTTTGCATTTCTCTTTATGTTTGTTTGCCTGTTTGTTTGTTCCGCATTTACAACAAAACGTGGCAATATATTCTAATGAAATTTGACAGGAATGTTCCTCTTGAAATTGCGCGTTGATGTATATGTAAGGTTTCTTGAAATATTGCATTTTAAGGATAATATGAAAGGAAAAGGTATTACTTCCATACTAAAATATTACTATATACATTCATACTTCTAAACACAGGAGAACTCACACTATAAAATTATTCATGCTTAACCAGCTGTCGATTTTATTATTAATTGCATGCGTCATTGCAATTAATGAAACTCAACAGTATTCCCTTCATGAATAATGCCCCATCCATAGGTGACTTCGTGAGGTCCACTATTCACAGAACTACTAGTATATTATATAACTAACTCACTATAAAAAAGTTATTAACAAATGTTATTAACATTCTGGTGTAAACGTGGCTGTGGCGTACCATAGTGAAATAAAATGATAAATTGCCTAATAGTACAATTAAGTTTATCTAAAATGATTCTGCAATTTTTGTCGAAGACTTTACCATCTGAGGTAATGTATGAAAATACAATAATTGTTATGACCTTCAAACTATTTGTAATATCATAATATTTGTCAGATTTATACCTATTTGTTCCTATGAGCTTCAAAACTCCTAGGTCGTGATAATAATTTATGTACCAGAATCTATCATGCTTTTGAAATACTCTATTTTTTTGAAAATTCTTAGTCTTGTTGCAACTTAATTCTATGAAGACAAATAATTAAAATGTAATCCAATTTACAAGTCTACAAAAATTATCATAAATATCTGACAAGATAATTTTGAGAAGATTATGAAATTGTTATCTGAGATTCATGAATTTTCTTCAAAATATGATTAAAAAATGTATAAAGAATAATATTCAATCTTGAATAATTTTGTGATTGAACAAGCAATTTCACCTTAAATCGTGCAATAAAATTATAAGTTTGAAGCCTGTCGTATTTAATGTAATTCTTTAATGCAAGGCGCTATATATAGTCCAGTCAATAAAGCCTGATGTCCACACCGGTATAGCGAAATGGGTTGGTTGAGGTTGCTCTCCACTGAATAATATTATGAACATATTATGTTCTTGCTGATTATCCAGACAAAGCTCAGTATTATTGATTCCCTAATCATTCATCAACCGCCAATTTCGGTAGATGCCAACTGAACTGGTGAAAAGTTCCAATTTCTCACAAACTGATAACGTTCTAATTCATTAAATTGGGTAGCTGCTCAAATTCAACTCGTTATTTACAAAATATGAAAACACAGAATCACTATATTTCAATAGTAGTAATCTACAAATAAAACAAATAGAAAATAAGATACAGCAACCCACAATAACACTTGATAAATGAATCATAGAATAAAAAAGAATTATAGGTACAGTACCTACCTAGTTTCGTTTCCAACGCAGTGGTCTGAGCCACTAAAATTAAACAGTGATACATCTGCTACCACTCACTGTATAGTTTGTAAAATTTACTGGATTTGAAAAAATGAAATATTCTAATTTTCTTGAGTGATATAAAATTTCACTATAGATAGGCCTATTAGCAGAGCTTTCAGACGTGTTTTAAAATTGAATTATTCTCTATTTTTGTTAAAAATAATGAATGAACAATTGAGTTTTGATAAATAAAATGTAAAAATCAAATATCCTTTTTTAAAACTTTGAAAGTATCATTTTTCACAGACATGTTTTGAGCTTAAGTCTAGAATAATAATGTTAGTATTATTCTTGTCACATTGAAAATGGGCTTAAGCTTGAAACATGTCTTTGAGAAATAATACTTGAAAAAGGTTATATGACTTCTTCATTTTATTTATCAATTATTTTAAATAGCCCTAAGTTTAAAGTTCAATTCTCAATTGAGTTTTGCTATACTTCACTATTTGATGAATACTTAGGAAGTAGTAATTGCCGCACGGTACCATATATTTTTCTCAAATATTTGATAAGGACCTTCATTATTAATAAATGTACAGTATTTCTGAAAATTTTCAAATTCTTATCAAAAGAGAAGTTTTTCAATTGCGTAGGTAGAATAGATTTTCAAAGAAAATTTATTCAACTTCACGGTCGATCCCTTTGCAAATGATTTTCGACCTCATCCCTTATTCATAAATACTGCCAAAAGTGGAAAAAGGTACCGTATTGAAGTACAATGCTGTAAGCGAGAGCTACTTTGTCAGAAAGGCCTTATATTCATTTTTCACATTTTCTCTAGTTACTCTGTCCGGCGACAAACTTACAGTATCAGTACATGAATTTATTCATTTATACAATTTCAATAATTATTATGATACTGATCTTCCCAATTCTAAACGTTTCTAAATTAATTGAAATTTCAAGTATAGTAATGTGAAAAATAATAATATAGTATTTATGAAAATTTTTGGAAAACTTTCAATTACACGGATATTTTTTTAATGTTGATGAGTTTTCAAATTGGTGAAATTTTTCAAGTGTTTTCTTTATTAGTGTAGGTATTGATTTATTCAATTTAACCTTTATAAATGAACCTTCTCAATTAAAAATTTTCAAATAATTTTTTGGGATCAATTAATTTATCTTAGACTTCTGCTCTAATTGGTTTAGCGACCAGTTAACCCCCAAAGATTCTGTGTGGTTCAGGACTTGCATCTAGCAGATTCTGTTGAAATTTCTTAAATTCATAACTTTATATAAAAAGTAAATAGATAAAGATAATTTTGAAAATGATAAAAACTTTTTAAAATGCACCAAAAAGAAGGAATTGACTTCTTTGTTCACACTATTGGTTAATAGGAATTCTATCTCTCATACCTGTGAATATATAATAAAAATATTATTATTACCTCTAAATAAAGTACCGTATTCAAGTACAACTCAAACGATAAAAAAAGGTGTGGCTAAAACTAAGTAAACCTTCATTATCTATAAAGTTAAAATATTTTCTGAAGAAATACTTTAAAACTATACTTTCAAGCCACACTTTTCATAGTTTAAGTTGTACTTGAATACTTTATTCAGAGGTTTTTAAATACTTTATTTATCTATGAATAATTTATTTATTTATGAATACTTTATTCATATAGTTTATGAATTGAGTTCTTGTTATAGCACGATGTATAAATTTTAAAAAATATGTAAGTTACTCCTATTAGGTTATTATGGTCTTAACATGTATTTGTTAACTCAAGTTCAGTGTAACTTCACAGAATAGTTTATGAATTGAATTCTTGTTATAGCACTATGTATGGGCTAATAGGTACCTACCACAGATACTATAACACCGTATTCCAGTATCTGTGATAGGTAGCCTACTGTATAAGTAATTCACAGTTTTATAGGCCTAGTTACCGGTAGTCAACATAAATGTAGGCCTAATTAATTATAGGTGCATATTTTTATAAATATTGTATGCCTATCTTGAGTTGTGTAAATATTAAATTTTGTCAATCCTAGGCCTGAATGTTTTGTCTTCTCCCAATTAAATTCCCTATCCTTTTCCAATTGGGTAAAAGTGAAAAAATACAATACTGACTTGAAAATGATGCTCACTTATTATGTGAGTTGCAAGTAAGTTATCAGAAACAATTTGCAACAAATTCTGGAACAGATTCCTACAGATTCACACACACTGCTCAGGCGCAAAGTGCTGTATGTAGACCAACAGATAGGAGAAGAAACTGAGTACACTTGTTTCCATCATCTACAGTATACAAAACCTTCTATTTAATAGGCCCACCGTATAATATATAGGTACCTAATAATACAAACTATGTAGTGGACCATATATTGATGGTCTAATTGATCTCTCAATTACAGATTACTCATTACTGTAATGACATACGGTAACTTGAGGGAAGAGATGTGAAAAGAGGTCATGTTTGTGTACAAAACTGGGAATGATAGATAGGCCTACTTCAAAAAAAAATATATTCGATGTCAAGAATTAGCAGAATTTAAGCCTATTATTTTCTAAGCCTATAATTTAAGCCTACTACCAGACTTTCTAGCCTACTTAGCGTACATGGCTTATCAACGATTAATTGAAAATATAAGATATATGCCAAACTTGTGTTAAAACATAAAAATTTTTGTCTCAAATTATAGATCACAATAATTCACCATATTCATAATTCTTGAACCAATATTGACCGAGCTGGAGTCATTATGGATCACAATGTTTCCTATAGTTTGAAATCAAGTTAATAATTCTCGAATCAATATTCACCGAGTTTTTATAGATCTCAATGTTCCCCACAATCATTTGAAATCAAATTCATGATTCTCGAACCAATATTGACCAAGCTGCATAGACTTGCGTCAAAGTATATCAGGTATCAGACTAGCGTCAAAGTTTGCATGCCTCTCCTAGACAGATGAGTTTTATTGATGGCGGACTGTGGCACAAAACAGCCAGTTGCCTGACCTGGCCTGCCGAGCTGCAATAGCCAAAACGTAATTTCGCTATTTCTCAAAAAACACGCAGTTGTCTAAACAGCGAGTCACCTCCCCAGCGACAGTTCGGTGTTTTTGGATAAACAGCGAGTTGTCGAAATAGTGAGTTGCCCCGTCCCCCCGTAGAATTGAATGGAATATGATTAAATGATATATTTTATAATTAACCACGATTAAAAATATATAAATGGATTATTCTAGTTGATAATATTTGATTTTATTGTAGATTTTGAGATAAGATTTAGATTAAGATTTTCATACATATATCACATTCTATATTCATCAATTTATCACTTATATCTATTTTAAATCACTTTTGAGAGTTTATTTCTAATTTTAACGTGCAGAGAAACTAATTTAATCTAATTTTATTGATTTTTAAAATATTATGCTTTAATAGACTTCTGATGGACCATGATTATTTAAAAGGCCATGATGAAAGCGGCCATTCAACAACCAGCAAATTCAAATGTTGTTTGTCAATATGGACTTAGATTGAAATTTATGATTTTTGTGTTTCTGAAAATATCAATTCGTTATAAGTCGATACAATATGGTAGGCCTACAGCTTAACTTTAAAGGATTTGAGACAAGTTTTGAGAAAATTAATGTTGAATGTTGCTGCAATACAGCAACAATCAAATATGCTACCGGTAGGCCTATGTACCTACGTATATTAAATAATTAATACATAATAAATCATCGGATTAAGACTACGGCAAATAGTTCATCTTTTTTATTTAAAATTTCATCACTTTTTATTTATTCACTTACGTTTTATGTCAAAAAGAACTCATAGAAGGGCATTATTTATACGGTTGTAGGCTCTCTGTCAAGATTTAAAGACTTCAATAGTAACTTAGGCTAATATTGAATACAAGGCCTAGTCTACTGATGAAAATATCACAACCAAAAATACATTTGGCTATATAGCTGAATTTGAATAATTTCTACATATCAAACTGTACGGTAAAAACCTATATGTGTCAAAAACACTGAATCAGCTATATAATTCATTGAAATATAATTATGTTAATTAAATTTATTATTCTTACTGTTGATAGGCTATCACATTGTATGCAAGATTTAAGCTTTTTCTAAAACATAACCATAAAATAGCCTTTAATAATTGGACTAAGTATAACTTGACAACTTTGGACAACAATTTGTAACTAACAACCTTGTTAACAACACTGTCACCTACTGTAGTCTATGAGGGAACGCGGAATTGGCTGTATGTGGATTCCTCTGTATATGGAGGAATCCTGTCGAAAACAGGAGGCCACTGTATCCTGGTTAAAAGTGGAGTTCACTGTATGCGAAAAAGAGAAGTAATCTATATTGATATAGCGAGCGCCGGAAACCAAATCTGTTCAAAAGCGGCGTTCGCTATATGTCTCTCACTGTATGATGGCGTGTAAGTGTGTCGTCGACAAACCGAAAAATGCTTCAATTTATGGCCCACAATATTAGTGATGGGCGATACAGGCCAGTGTATCGATACAGCGTATCAATACGCACATCACTACTCACAATATTAAAATATGAAAGAGCCTTTAACCTAAAAGTACTGTATCAATAATATCACAAACACTTTTATATTGTTGAACTATAAAAGTGTTGATTATATCTTTATTGTATCTTATTGAACCAATATTCTATTGAAACGGTTATTTGTTGGACCTACAATTTAACTCAACATCTTGAATACAAAACAATAAGTACTGGTAAGTAAACAGTAATAAGTAATCAAGTAGAATGTTTCAAAGTTATTTCTACATTTTATTTTTACATTGGAACTTGGGAGCTACTAAATTAATGTAATTATTTCTCATAATCTGAAGTTTTTACTGAAAATATCCAGGCATGTTTGATGAATGGTATGCCAGCTCATTTAATAAATGAAAGGATGAAAGAAACATATTTTGAAAGTTACCCAGTATTACTAGTCACTATTAACCATATTATACAGTAGTAATATTACTATTGACTATTCTTGATACAAAAATATAATGCAGAAAATATTATTCACTTTCATCTGAGAACACACTAATAATAATAATATTCGTGTAACCTGGCTGGCTCAGTTCTGGTGTCAGAGTTTTCAGGTCGCTCCTGATCAATTTTAGGGCCTCTGGCTTGACTTAACGTCTGTTTTTAGGCAGCCAGGACCAACGGCTTGACATGTCCCGAAACACGGGAAGTGGCCTGAGAAAAATGTATGGTCTGACCTGGGCTATAGGCCTATGAGTTGCCAAAAACCGCATTACAGGCATGTCGTAATTGATAACCTCATAATCAACCCCAACTGCAGCATTATACTATCTATTGTTTATAATTTCTTGCTTCGACTAGGCCTATAATTCTCTAAAATAATCCAAGATTGAAAGAGCAACATATTGAACTAGTCAACAGAAATAGACTGGACTTTGTTGTTAGGTTATCTAACTTGAGTTTTAGGCTATCAAATCAATTAGCCTATTGCTAAATAATGGGTAGTTCAACTTATAGATATTTATAGCCTACCATTAGATATAATTTAATACAAACTATTGAAGACCTTTTATAGAAGCCTACCTAGGCTACTCAAATTTGACAAATGTACACATCTTGAGAAAAAAATTATAATCATTGCCCCTTTAAAGGAAACATGGGTCCCTTTCATATGGTGGCAATTTAGACATAGTGTTTCCACACTTTTTGTATTCCATGTAAATGTTTTTGTTTTGTTTTATTGTAAAACTGTAGTAGAGCAGTCAGAATAATTTTGTTCTTCCAATTGTATCCTACATTGAACACAGACGTGACACTAAGTTAATTTTTATTAACTTATATTTATGATTATGGTACCGCGTATAATGATTGAATAAACTGAATTTTCTCATTCATCCTTACCAGGGGTGCCCATCCCCCCCAAGGCTGATGGCGCAAAATCCCCCCCAAAATTCATTAATAGTCCTGTACTATAATTCCTCAAATTCTATAATTCCTCGGTTACGCAATAATTAAAAAATTAACACTATAATTAAAAACAACAATATTTAGATGCTCTTCAATATAACATTCAATTTCAAATCAGAATGCTCAAATATCCTGATTTTGAGGGGGTGGCGTAGCTGAGTGGGTAGAGCGCTGGCGTTGCAACCCAAAGGTCCCGGGTTCAAACCCAGGTGAGACCAGGAATTTTTCTCAGGCCACTCTCCCGTGTTTCGGATGGACACGTTAAGCCGTCGGTCCCGGCTGCCTAAAAACAGTCGTTAAGTCATGTCAGAGGCCCTGAAATTGATCAGGAGCGACCTGAAAACTCTGACACCAGACCTGAGCCAGCCAGGTCACATGAATATTATTATTATTATTATTATCCTGATTTACAATAAGTTGGAAAAATTGTCAAGGTCTAGATATTTATTTCCATTTCCAGATTTATCACTATTTTCTTGCAGCCGTGCTTCCCCTGAGAGCTTGTACATCAGGCAGCAGCCACTTATTAACTGTATTCTATAGAACTCATGCAAAGCTGAAAATAGTCTTCCCGGCTAGCCTACTTATTAATGAATATTTTTAATTATAGCCTACTTTACTTTTCATTTTTCCTTTATAGTTCATCACCCGACGAAGCTTTTTTGCTCCTTTGGCTTGTTTTTCCATAATGTTTCATGGACTTTCACTTTGATTACCTATTTTATATTCCACCGGAATGTAACTCCTATGTACTGTACATGAACTCCGCACATTATTTGTATTTTTCAACTTTTTTGGAATCATAACTTAGTAAGTCTACATTCAATTCAAAAGTAAAAATATAAAACACTATACATTCATAAACCATGTACTGTGTTACAAACAACAAAAATACCACCGCTCAATCCCACAGCAGAACAACAACTGAATGTGCATATGAGCATTGTATAAAATTGTCAATATTCAAGTCGTCAACTACGGAGAAAGAATAATTACAGGAACCGATTAAAATCGATTTTGTTTGTTCAGGTCTGAATTCTATTGAAAGTTTTGTGTTCATTCTGAGAAATGAGATCAACTCAGTCAAACGGAAGACTGGCAGCCGCGGTGATTTTTAAACATGAATCGTTAGAGATTGTTGATCCATAACAACTATAGGCTACTAATAAGTAAATTAACTATATATGTATTGGTTCTACATCTACAACTGTCAGAGACATTATTCTATTCAGTTGGATTATGAAAATATATAGAAAACGTTTAGGCCTACGTGTGAAAGTGAACCATTCAAAATAATAACTCCATATTACTGTAATCAAATTAATTTGTTGATTCCCCCCCAAAATTTTCAAAATCCCCCCAAATTTCGTGCCGATGGCGCAACTTGCACCATCAATCCCCCTGTGGGCGGCCCTGATCCTTACCCTGTCAAGAAAGTATGCAGAACTAGCTG
This sequence comes from Sogatella furcifera, assembly GCA_017141385.1. Lineage (NCBI taxonomy): Eukaryota > Metazoa > Arthropoda > Insecta > Hemiptera > Delphacidae > Sogatella > Sogatella furcifera. The sequence goes on from CM029547.1 coordinate 29,701,971, forward strand.
ACCGGTAACTAGATTGAAAATATAGAACTTAAAATGGGTTAGTTGTATCATCACAAGGTCAAGTATAAGAACAGGAATCCATCAAAACTGGAGTGTTAGCCATTATTCAATTTTTATTGACATTTGCAAATTTTCAATTATAATTTTAAAGCATGGAAATTGTTCTAAGTAAGTTGATTTACCGTGTATTTTTATTTCAGGCAATTGACTGACTATGTTTTTCGTGGATGAAAAAAGGACTCTAGACACATAAAACTAAACCCAGCATGACAAGTGATCCAGCAAATTTGGAGCTACATAGTATGTGAGCATATGTTTTTATTTTTAATATAAGTTAAGTAAGTACCTACAGAGTTTGACAGTGGGAGCGGCACTCTTATAGCCCACTTTCTTCTCAAGAGTATCTTTTCTTCTGAGCAGCTTCATTCTTTAGAATTGTTTTATAAAAAACAGCTACAAAGTATTGCCCAGATTTGTTAAAAGCGCTGCAATTTAAGTTTGATTTTTAAACATTTCTCTGAGGAGGGAATGTGGACCCCCTTCTCCCTGGTGAGCCAGTTCACCCACAGCTCCCATACCATACCATTTTTAGAATTCAAGCACTGAAAAAGTATAATAATAATCCATAAGTAAGTATATAATATAATAATAATAATACTTACTACTGTAACTTTGTAAGTATAGAATCTCATATTAATGTGAATTCTTCAAGAGGCTAATAACTTTTATTATGAAGTGTAGAGGCCTAGAGGGAACAAAAAATTTTTGAATTGCAATCTAGAAATGCTTGATATGACAAGTGCGTCCTTTATATAATTTATCGATATATCCAACTTAAGCACCTGATATTAGCAACAAAAGGTAATTCATATAGTCTATAGTCTTTTTTATTCATATAGAAGTTTGGTTGCCATCTCCAAAGCACTGAATTGTTTATAGCATTTAATAAAGTCAAACATAATATAGCAAACCGTTTCTATCATTGCAGCCATTCATCAGTTTTTCCACTATCATTTTCTGTCAAAGCACAAAATTTTGATGAGTTTCAAATTTACAGAAACATTAGGTTACTGTTTGTTTGTCAATGGCGCAACAGCCCTATGAAGGGCCTAGACCTACCAGCTGGTTGCCAGTTTCATATATTCACTCCACTATACAGCCCATCCAAGCAAAGAAGACACCCCGGCAAGATGGGAAAACAACCTCAGCCCGACATTAGGCTACTATTCAAGTAAAATAAAGTTCAGTTGGCCTCACTTTTAAGAAATGGCCTCACTTTTTTAAAAACTTTTTAGAATACTTCATTTAAATATTTGTTTATCTAGAGCAGACGATAAGTCATCCAACCTTATCAAATTGATGTCAGATTAATTTTGATTCATCTACAAGATCCAATGTAGCCTACATTAGACTAACTCATATATTTTTCCATTAATCTGCACTTTCAGTTCTTCTTGTAGGTACCTAATGTAAAATTTCAATAAGTTAATTGGATCAGGATTCTATTTCCTTTCAGCAGCTACAAAGAAAGAGATGTTGAGTGAATGCAGATGCTCAGATCCACCTGAGAGTTTTTATGATGATTTTTTTGATGATCAAGAAGTAATGAAAATAATTTATGAGATGTGATCAACCAATGATAGCTAGGTTGAGAATTATCCAACCAGATGGAAGAATATTATTTTATAAGTTTTAAGTTATAATTTCATACTACACACATAGTGCACTTACTACCGTAGGCCTACTGCATTCACACTTTTGTTGTTTGTTATTCTCCTGCCTGTCTTTAGGGATGCATCTTATCTTATTCCTGAATTTGCCTCTGTCCTCATTCAATATTTTCATAATAAATCATTCTTGTTTCAGGTGAAGGATCTGAGGGAAATAGGTGGCCACAATATGGGGCTTCAGTTTAAAATTTTGTCATGTTATCATGAAAATGTGATAGGTCGAACGAAAAATGTTTTTTCAATGCTGCAGACGAACTGCTCAAGTGATTTGGTAAGAAAATATTTCTATTTCATGCAATTTTGTAGGCTATATCAGACATCAAACGCTGTTTTGGATGTCTCTACTATGTTATGGAACCTACTAACAGCTGATATAATGCATCTATTGTCTCTTTTTATTTTAAAAACAACATCTAGGCATAGCTAAATAACAACTCCAATTGACACCATGAGGTGTTGGAGCAGACAAGGAAAGGAACAATATACACAGTATTCTTCATTATTATATTATTAGGCTAAAACAAACAGAAAATAGGTGAAATGTTGAATTTTCCTCAGTTTTTCAGTGATCCACCATTCTATTATTTCATAATTTTTTATCGTTTCTTGTTAATGAATGAACATTTCTTATAAAATTTGGTGGCTTGGGTATATAAGTATCACATCTAAAAAAATGTTGTAGGTACAAGTTTGTTATAAATATAAGCAACGGCCATAAATATTCAAGTTAACAATAGAAAATTCATCTCAAATACAGTAACTCAATGTTATATCGCATTAGGTATATTATTAAAAATATTATGTGTTGCTTGTTTGAGTAAATGATAACCCGTTGATCTGCTATCAGCACAATCACATAGATACGGTCACCCCACTATTTTGGAGGGGGCAATAGGCCATCGGTCCTGACAACCAAAAAATAGTAGTCGTCATCTCTCATCATAGGCCCTCTCACTTCATATTCAACATGCCCTCTCTCACGCACAATTCTAAGAACTCATGTGGGCATCACTTGGAGAAAATAACATCAGCTATTATTGAGGATACCGTACATTAATTATTGTTAATAATACTTTATGGCTAGTTCTTCATTTTGGTTGTTTACAGCCAATTTTCACTAAAACTTTTATTTCTGAAAGTTCTAAAATGGCGGCTGACTAAAACTTTGAATTTACTGTTGAAATTATCGATTTTACAGAAATGTGTATCATTTCAAGAATTTAGAGCTTTAAATTTTGAAGAAAGTAGTACCGTATCTTATTTTGTAAAATTCAATCATAAATAATGACAATAATCAGTTGGCTTTTTGCAATCTAATTTATTAATCAAATAATTATTAAGTTGAAGCTACTACAAATCAAACCTAAACGGTTTGACATACCGCAGTCTTCACCAATAATTTTATCCTAAAATTTTGTAATGAGATCATGTCGGATTATATATACGACTGTATATTGTGATGATAAGTTATTATTTTTCAATTTGATTAACCACCCACTAGAGTACATGAAAATGAATGAAAATTGGAACAGCAGAGTCCCCCTTTAGCCTGCCACACCCATGCACATTGCTATTTCGTCAGGTATGTCATGGAAATATAAATTAATTTGTATAATTATAATAAGCTGAAATTCAACAGTGCATCAAGTCTCTGGATTATTTTCGTGCTTTCTACTCTAGTAGATCGAACAAAAATAGTCCGATGAAACTTTGATGTAGGCCTACCTGTTGCCAATTCAGCTGATTTAAAAATACAAACCAATGTAGGTAGTAAATTTACTCTAGTAGAACGCACGAATATAGTCCAATGAGACTTGATGTATCGTTGTCAATACAGCTGATCATAAATGAAAATTAATGTGTATTTTCATATTCACCTGATGAAATGGTAATATCTATGGTTGTGGAGGTGAGGGTGGACTCTACTGTTCCATTTTCCATCGGATTATTTTGACGTGACAACGTCTTATAAATTGGTTTAAGTGTGGTGAGTAGTCAACCAAAATTCCGTAGTTGCCCACAACGCCCTCTACGTTACTGAACTAACTCCGTTACCTGCAGCTCTGTTTATTAAAAGCAGTCCTTTACTCGGCGGCGACCGGCCGCACAAATACAACGTTGCCAGTTTGTGCGCGCGACGCGCTGTTGCAAAATCTAGCGTCTGCCGCTGCGAGCCGGTTTGAGATTGATTGACTGACGAGCGAAGAACTGACTTTTCGAGCAAAGAACCAAAAATTGGTTTGCTTTAATCATTCAACTTACACTTATTACGCCTTCGATTTTCTATTTAGCATAACTCTCTTTTTATGTTGGGAACTTAAGAAGTTTTCTTTTTCTGATATTGATGATTTAATAAATACATAAATTTTATTATGTCAAGTATATTAATGCATAAAATAATTATGGATGAAAAGATGAAAATTATTGATTTTTATTTTTTCATCAATCGGAATTATTTGAATTAGAACAAATAATAATATTTTTTCAATTATTTACAGATAACAATTATACAATTTATCTAAATAAAAACAATATACCTTCAATAATATTACAATAAACAAAAATCATGATTAGATAAGCAGTTTTTAGAATAAAATCGGAATATGGGTGTTTCATAGAAAAAGAATATTTTTCTCATTCATGAATAATTTATTCATTAATGTATACAATCAGATACAAATTGCATGATGCTGTATTATAAATATGCTAACCCTGTGTACAAATGAACAGAGTAGGTAAGAATGATTTTTTATATTGTGAATCTAAATAAATTGAAATGTACGGCAATTGGGGCAGTTGATTAGAACTTAGAATGAAGCGTACCGGTACGTTTTGTTTCAGTGCTTTCCTGGCCAATCTTTCAAATGAAGTAGGTTTTGTTCAGGGCCGCCCACAGGGGGGATTGATGGCGCAAGCTGCGCCATCGACGCGAAATTTGGGGGGGGGGGGATTGTGAAAATTTCTAGGGGGAATCGATGAATTAGTTTAATTACAGCAATAAGGAGTTACAGTATCCTAAAAGAAACTAAAAGTAAAAAGAAATAAAAAAAATATTGAAATTCAAGCTCAACCTTTCAATGCTATTAAATTGCAATTTAATGCAATGACTTGTTTGATTTCTCTCAATTCAACTAACTTCATTCAAGCTTCTTAATATTACCATATTTGTGAATTACAACAATTTTAGAAAAAATTATTACTATCACTAATATATAAGAAATGTGGACTATATTTTAATAAAAATTGTGTAAGAAAATCCAATGTATATGTTTGTTTTCGTTTGTATAATTTTATCAATATTATGCTAAAATATTTATTATTTTAATTATTATTATTAATTTATTAATAATTATTTATTATTATGAAATAATATGTTCTATCACAATTTCTTGCAACAATTGAATTAAGTCATTGAAATGTCATGCTATTTCCATTTTTTTGTTCAATTCATAAATTATAGATTTCAAGATATCAATGAATTTCCAAGTTTATTCAACCTGTCAACATTGTTTTTATTTATTTTGGACATCAAGTATGTGCTTGAAACTGCATATATTGTGCAGAAAATTCCAAAAAAGTAGGTAATTATTTTCTATTTTGAATTACAAGGATGCGTTTAAGACGGCGTATGAGGTAATTGAAGTTATAAAAAATCCGATGATGTATTGGCAGGGTGTCTAGCAATTTGCATGAATGAAATTCAAGACTTTTTTCAAGACATAGTTGGAGTTTCTCTATGCGTTTTTTAACGTGATATGATATGATTTTATTTCTAAAAATCCACCCTATGTATTGAAATAAGGCATATTTTAAAACATACAATCAACATGATTTTATGTTTAAATATAGTACGGTGCAATTAGACTCGAACCTCTATGTAATTCAATTTTTACAACTAGTACTACGATGCAATTAGTTCATAAAAAGACCGAACCTCAACATCCAAAGAGAAAGGACGATTCCTACGCCAACTTGTTCTATACAACCCCTTTATGGTTTGGTAAAAAGTTGCACCCTTTTGAGCGTCGGGTTCTGGGGGAAGGGGGATTGAAAAGTGCGAAATTTCAGTTTTTCGTGAGGTGATGTCGAACCAAGCGTTGGACGAAAAAATTCCATGGATGTTTTTTCTAGAGAATAAAATTTGGAAGAGATTGAGACCAATTACAACACTGTATCATCAACCGTATCAAAATAACTATTTCTTGAAAACTCCATAAAATTTTCACAGAAATTATTCAGTTTCTTTAAAAGCTTGCAACTTTGAATTGGTAACACTTGCATCCGTGTTTCAAAATCCCCCTCGGCGAAATTCATTTCTCTTTAATTTGAGACCATATTCACTCTTCTATGTTCGGTGGCCATATTAGAAATTCGCCTATCAAACAATCCTGTAATTTGTAAATTGAAAAAAGTGCGCAATTTTTTGTCTAGGATAGGGAAATCAATGCTAAATTTTTGACTAGAGGAACTCCGTGACGTCAAAATTATAACTTTCACAGCCAGCTGCTTCACCCCGCCCCACATCTACTATTCTATACACCTTGGCATATGGTAACCTAAATATTTGGACTTATTATGGAAAAATGGTAAAGGGACAGTTTTGGGAGTAATCATGTTGAACCTTCCATTAAGAATATGCTATAACTTGATGATAAATGATTATTCCCGTGTACTACAATTGTTGGAATTGTGTACATTATTGGATTTTTTTTCATTGTATATTTTTAATTCTTTTTTTTGTGTTATCTTGGAGAAAATTCAGAAAACGATATTTCGTGAAGAAGCAATTGAATTTTTCAGGTATTAAAATAACTCAAATTGTTACAAAACTATTTCATGATGTTAGAGTTGTCATTTAGCTATGCCTATAGATGATGTTTTTGAAATCAAAAGAATCACATAAATGAAGACCTTGACAACATTGATGATTGTTTCAAAGCATATGGCCTCTCTCAATCTTAACAAGACTTATCTAACGGAATTGAACCATACTTAGCAGAATTTCAATCATTCGAAACTCAATAATGTTTTATTTTTGTTTCTCGAGGGTAATGCCCATTGACTCTTAAGCTTGTGCGTGAGTAATGAGAGATTACTACTTTTTTGGTACCGACGGCTTATCGTCTCCTCCGAAATAAATCTATGTAATTGTGCTGTGCTCAGCATATTTTTTTCCCGGTCATGACTCAAACTCGGATCCTTGTGGTTATCAGACCTGCACGTTATCACTTACTCTAACAAGCCACCCAAATTGAAACAATTCAATCGATAAAATCCCTGGGAGTTACAATATAGGGTAATCATAATACTGTAAATGAGAAACTAAATTGGAAGAAACCTATTAAACCTATATAACCTGTTCTTCTTGGGACAAAAACACTCTTATTACTGTTTAATGAGTAATGAATATTCCAATCTTTGGTGTGGAAATATTTTCTGAGAAAATTATCTACTGTGACAGCTGAAAAAAATCCAATGAAAAAAAATGGCCTGAGATCAAGAGATAAATTAGGTACTGGTACCGTACCTGCTAATTGGGTTTTCGAATAACAATAATATTCTTATTTGCCTGCCATCTACATTTATAATATAGCCTCTGCTACTTTTTAATCTAGAACAATAAATTATATCAATTTTGCACTGACAAACATAATTATTCTACATGAACATGCCTCTTATGAAAAAACCCATCTTATTCTAGAATGAGATTATTACCGGAGAACATTTGAAAAATTACCTCTTCAAAGATGTTAAAAAAAAATTTTAAACGATCATGACTGATAAAGTAGGCTACCTATATAACTCGGTCGCAGAGAAGGCCTAAAATGCTGACGATAGCCTTCAAGATTTGGATATTATTATTTACTTTGAACTGTAAGTCTTTAAATATAACTTAGGTAAATTGTGACAAATTACCTATCAAAAGGGATTTTTTCAAGTATTGATGTGATTTTGTATGTAGGTAGGCTAATGATCAAGGTGTATAGAATAGTATTCTAAGTATAATATAGTAAAATAGTATTCTATACACCTTGGATAATGATGATGAATGAATAAATGAAAAGACAATGCTTTAAATCAGCCTGTAAGTGGAACAAAATAAACACAAATGATAGCTATTTCATAATATACCCTATGTTATAGGGTATATAAATACCTTAATTGACTTTAATACATATTCGATGTATTAAAAATACATTACTTACATTAATTTGATATAAGCTTCCACTTTATAATTTGATAATAATTATTAATTATACTGGCGTTGCTATAGTCTGTTTAAGCAAAGAAGACCCTCTGGCATTGGAGAATGACTCAAGCTCGGTCAATATTGGTTCAAAAATTATCAATTTGATCTCAAATTGAAGGAAACAATTTGATCTACAATATATAGACCAAATTTATAATTCTTGAACAAATATTGACCAAGATTGCCATTTTCCCCATCTTGACAGAGGGTCTTCTTTGCTTGGACAGACTATAGAAAAATGAAAGGTTGGGTGCTGGTAGAAGAAAACTTGTCAAACTTGACAATAATGCAAAAAATGGAAAAAAATTTATTTCGGTTGAATGACAAACAGACTAGACTCTGATATATGTTTAGGTAGATGAGTAGAAAACTTAAGACACCTAACTAGCGTACCATACCTATAGCATAGTAGGCTACAACAGTAGCCTACAATAATTATGAAAAATAGCTGATATAGTAGCCTATATTAAAATGATAAATGAGCAAAATGAAGTAGGCCTGTGTAACATTTATGCCTGATCATTTATGAACTAATTTATATGAATTATAAGGTAGGCCTAGGTACCTTTGAAATGATTAAAAAGTAGAATGAGAGTTTATATAAATTAGGCTACAATTTAAGATAATACACATAAGAACTCAGTCTCAGAAACAGATTCCAAGCTATATATGTACCTTTTAGGCTAATAGCAATAGGCTATACATTTGATTTCAATAGGAAAGGGAAATTATTTAAAGTTATAAAAAATTGAAGTACAAAAATGACATTTTTGGTTTCTATCCAATATTCAATAATTATTTTTTAAATTGCTTTTGAAGGGGTTTCTTTTAGAAGTTCTCTTGAATATTTTGTTGTAATAATTATTGATAAGCTCCAATCAGTTATTGAAATTCAAATAATTATTACTTTCATGTTTACTTCTTCATTCTGCTAGTTAAAATTTCAAACTTTACCGCTCTCTCTAGTATCAAAAAATGACTCTAGATAGCGATGCTGTCCTTCCCTATGGGCCTACGACACGGCTAGCTTTCGGAATATTCGTTTTTCGGAATTATTGTTCTGAAGTGAGCTGAATTGTTCACTATTGTTTTATCAATTAATAACATAAAACGTTATCCGAGTACCAAGTACAGTTTTCTTTAGAAACAATGAAATATTATAATAAGTGTTTGAATAAGTGAATCACTAGTTTGTTCACGCTGCTTTCAAATTCGGGAACGCGGAATTGACTGTATGTGGATTCCTCTGTATATGGAGGAATCCTGTCGAAAACAGGAGGCCACTGTATCCTGGTTAAAAGTGGAGTTCACTGTATGCGAAAAAGAGGAGTAGTCTATATTGATACAGCGAGCGCCGGAAACCAAATCTGTTCAAAAGCGGCGTTTGCTATATGTCTCTCACTGTATGATGGCGTGTAAATGTGTCGTCGACAAACCGAAAAATGCTTCAATTTATGGCCCACAATATTAGTGATGGGCAATACAGGCCAGTGTATCGATACAGCGTATCGATACGCACATCACTACACACAATATTAAAATATGAAAGAGCCTTTAACCTGAACGTACTGTATCAATAATATCACAAACACTTTTATATTGTTGAACTATAAAAGTGTTGATTATATCTTTATTGTATCTTATTGAACCAATATTCTATTGAAACGGTTATTTGTTGGACCTACGATTTAACTCAACATCTTGAATACAAAACAATAAGTACTGGTAAGTAAACAGTAATAAGTAATCAAGTAGAATGTTTCAAAGTTATTTCTACATTTTATTTTTACATTGGAACTTGGGAGCTACTAAATTAATGTAATTATTTCTCATAATCTGAAGTTTTTACTGAAAATATCCAGGCATGTTTGATGAATGGTATGCCAGCTCATTTAATAAATGAAAGGATGAAAGAAACATATTTTGAAAGTTACCCAGTATTACTAGTCACTATTAACCATATTATACAGTAGTAATATTACTATTGACTATTATTGATACAAAAATATAATGCAGAAAATATTATTCACTTTCATCTGAGAACACACTAATAATATTCGTGTTACCTGGCTGGCTCAGTTCTGGTGTCAGAGTTTTCAGGTCGCTCCTGATCAATTTTAGGGCCTCTGGCTTGACTTAACGTCTGTTTTTAGGCAGCCAGGACCAACGGCTTGACGTGTCCCAAAACACGGGAAGTGCCCTGAGAAAAATGTCTGGTCTGACCTGGGCTATAGGCCTATGAGTTGCCAAAAAACGCATTACAGGCATGTCGTAATTGATAACCTCATAATTAACCCCAACTGCAGCATATACTATCTATTGTTTATAATTTCTTGCTTCGACTAGGCCTATAATTCTCTAAAATAATCCAAGATTGAAAGAGCAACATATTGAACTAGTCAACAGAAATAGACTGGACTTTGTTGTTAGGTTATCTAACTTGAGTTTTAGGCTATCAAATCAATTAGCCTATTGCTAAATAATGGGTAGGCCAACTTATAGATATTTATAGCCTACCATAAAGATATAATTTAATACAAACTATTGAAGACCTTTTATAGAAGCCTACCTAGACTCAAATTTGACAAATGTACACATCTTGAGAAAAAAATGATAATCAGAATAATTTTGTTCTTCCAATTGTATCCTACATTGAACACAGACGTGACACTAAGTTAATTTTTATTAACTTATATTTATGATTATGGTACCGCGTATAATGATTGAATAAACTGAATTTTCTCATTCATCCTTACCCTGTCAAGAAAGTATGCAGAACTAGCTGACCGGTAACTAGATTGAAAATACAGAACTTGAAATAAGTTAGTTGTATCATCACAAGGTCAAGTATAAGAACAGGAATTCATCAAAACTGGAGTGTTAGCCATTATTCAATTTTTATTGGCATTTGCAAATTTTCAATTATAATTTTAAAGCATGGAAATTGTTCCAAGTAAGTTGATTACCGTGTATTTTTATTTCAGGCAATTGACTATGTTTTCTGTGGATGAAAAAAGGACTCTAGACACATGAAAGTAAACCCAGAATGACAAGTGATCCAGCAAATTTGGAGCTGCATAGTATGTGAGCATATGTTTTTATTTTTAATATAAGTTAAGTAAGTACCTACTGAGTTTGACAGTGGGAGCGGCGCTCCCATAGCCCACTTTTTTCTCAAGAGTATCTTTTCTACTGAGCGGCTTCATTCTTTAGAATTGTTTAATAAAAAACAGCTACAAAGTATTGCCCAGATTTGTTAAAAGCGCTGCAATTTAAGTTTGATTTTTAAAAATTTCTCTGAGGAGGGAACGTGGACCCCCTTCTCCCTGGTGAGCCAGTTCACCCACAGCTCCCATACCATACCATTTTTAGAATTCAAGCACTGAAAAAGTATAATAATAATCCATAAGTAAGTATATAATATAATAATAATAATACTTACTACTGTAACTTTGTAAGTATAGAATCTCATATTAATGTGAATTCTTCAAGAGGCTAATAACTTTTATTATGAAGTGTAGAGGCCTAGAGGGAACAAAAAATTTTTGAATTGCAATCTAGAAATGCTTGATATGACAAGTGCGTCCTTTATTTAATTTATTGATATATCCAACTTAAGCACCTGATATTAGCAACAAAAGATAATTCATATAGTCTATAGTCTTTTTTTATTCATATAGAAGTTTGGTTGCCATCTCCAAAGCACTGAATTGTTTATAGCATTTAATAAAGTCAAACAAAATATATCTAACCGTTTCTATACAGTATCATAGCAGCCATTCATCAGTTTTTCCACTATCATTTTCTGTCAAAGCACAAAATTTTGATGAGTTTCAAATTTACAGAAACATTAGGCTAGTGTTTGTTTGTCAATGGCGCAACAGCCCTATGAAGGGCCTAGACCTACCAGCTGGTTGCCAGTTTCATATTCACTCCACTATACAGCCCGTCCAAGCAAAGAAGACACCCTGGCAAGATGGGAAAACAACCTCAGCCCGACATTAGGCTACTATTCAAGTAAAATAAAGTTCAGTTGGCCTCACTTTTAAAAAAATGGCCTCACTTTTTAAAAAACTTTTTAGAATACTTCATTTAAATATTTGTTTATCTAGAGCAGACGATAAGTCATCCAACCTTATCAAATTGATGTCAGATTAATTTTGATTCATCTACAAGATCCAATGTAACCTACATTAGGCTAACTCATATATTTTTCCATTAATCTGCACTTTCAGTTCTTCTTGTAGGTACCTAATGTAAAATTTCAATAAGTTAATTGGATCAGGATTCTATTTCCTTTCAGCAGCTACAAAGAAAGAGATGTTGAGTGAATGCAGACGCTCAGATCCACCTGAGAGTTTTTATGATGATTTTTTTGATGATCAAGAAGTAATGAAAATAATTTATGAGATGTGATCAACCAATGATAGCTAGGTTGAGAATTATCCAACCAGATGGAATAATATTATTTTATAAGTTATAATTTCATACTACACACATAGTGCACTTACTACCATAGGCCTACTGCATTCACACTTTTGTTGTTTGTTATTCTTCTGCCTGTCTTTAGGGATGCATCTTATCTTATTCCTGAATTTGCCTCTGTCCTCATTCAATATTTTCATAATAAATCATTCTTGTTTCAGGTGAAGGATCTGAGGGAAATAGGTGGCCACAATATGGGGCTTCAGTTTAAAATTTTGTCATGTTATCATGAAAATGTGATAGGTCAAACGAAAAATGTTTTTTCAATGCTGTAGACGAACTGCTCAAGTGATTTGGTAAGAAAATATTTCTATTTCATGCAATTTTGTAGGCTATATCAGACATCAAACGCTGTTTTGGGTGTCTCTACTACGTTATGGAACCTACTAACAGCTGATATAATGCATCTATTGTCTCTTTTTATTTTAAAAACAACATCTAGGCATAGCTAAATAACAACTCCAATTGACACCATGAGGTGTTGGAGCAGACAAGGGAAGGAACAATATACCATTCTATTATTTCATACTTTTTTATCATTTCTCGTTAATGAATGAACATTTCTTATAAAATTTGGTGGCTTGGGTATATAAGTATCACATCTAAAAAAATGTTGTAGGTACAAGTTTGTTATAAATATAAGCAACGGCCATAAATATTCAAGTTAACAATAGAAAATTCATCTCAAATACAGTAACTCAATGTTATATTGCATTAGGTATATTATTAAAAATATTATGTGTTGCTTGTTTGAGTAAATGATAACCCGTTGATCTGCTATCAGCACAATCACATAGATACGGTCACCCCACTATTTTGGAGGGGGCAATAGGCCATCGGTCCTGACAACCAAAAAATAGTAGTCGTCATCTCTCATCATAGGCCCTCTCACTTCATATTCAACATGCCCTCTCTCACGCACAATTCCTCCTTCACACAACATACAGTGGCATCCGGATACGGCCAGCTCCACATACAGCCAATGCTTCTTCCGAACATAGGATACAGCGGCTTCCACATACAGCCAGCTAATGCAACTTGTCTATGAAATAATTTATTTTTAAATCCTTCGTTTTGAAAAGAATCAATTTCAAAGTAACTTACCGTACCTATCATAATCTTTCTTCAAAAGAGAATTACACTAAGTTATTGTAAATTTAATAATAAAAAATACCAAAATTAATTTTCTTATGAATCTGTGAATAAAGCAACATGATTATTGTATAAATGTTTCAATTTTATTGGATAAATGCTGTACTTATAAAAACTAGTTGGTTTTGGCCCCCATCGTTGGATTTTCTTGAGGGCATAATAGTTCTTTGATGTTCATATCTATTTGGATCTGGAACATATAAAAATCATAATTTTATTGATGTTGCTTTCCATGACAAAATACTTATTAACACTTATATAGAAGAAAATGACATGTATTTCTAAGTTAATTTTGGTAAATCACTTACTTATGGCTTAGTGAAGTGGGATGCATTTCACTCCTGATGAAGCTCCTCTTCAGGAGTTAAATGCATCCCACTTTACTAAGCCATAAGTAAGTGATTTACCAAAATTAAGTTTGAAATACATGTCGTTTTCTTCTATATAAGTCATAATTTTAAATAACCTATTGTACATTCCTTGTGACAATTAGTGAAAATTTGAAATGAAATATTTTTTGCACTATGAGTTTCAGTTTCAGATTTATATTGTTGATGGAGAAATACGCAGGTATGCCCATCATCCTTTATCCAGACTTTGGACCGGCACTTTTTAAATATTTTTCCAGGGGGAATTTAAAATGCATTGGTTGTATTCTAATGTATTCATACATTCTAGAAAATTCTCCATGGAAATTATTTCAAAAAGAGGTGGGTTTTGCATGCAAAGCTCTCAATCCTCAGGTACTAGTGTTTAGTTACAATACCGTAGCCTATATTAACTTGCTTATTATTTGAACTCATTTCTTATTATTTGAACTTTTAATTCTTCTTAATGTAGGTTTACTTTTTACTTTATTAGAATGTTCATTTCAAATACCGGTATTAATATGTATCTTAAAATTTCGTTGGCATTCTATTCTAAAGCTAGTGAGCATAAACAAGAATATCATGATAGAAACAATAAAAAGTTTCTACAAGGAATGTTTTACAACAATAATATTGTAGGCTATCTTATTTCTATAATAAGACAAGTTTTCGAAATTTCTAATTAGGCTACTATGGTATTTTTGTCAATATTTTCAATTATTAAGGGGGCTACTATGTGATTTTTATAAATTGTAAACCGTAAATTAAATAATTATGTAATTTTTTAACTTTTTTTGGAACATGCAGATCTACTAATTATTTCATGCACATAAACACGTTTATTTTGAATGAACCATTAGATTAGTCCAATCTCCCATACTTCAATCAAGGATTCGCTTTCAGGCTTTAATGTTAGATGAGTGTATACAGTAGGCTACTTTTCCTAGATCTAAACCCCTAAGCATATTTTATCGCCTCTTAATAGGGTTCCAAGACTTGTTTTCAATAGAATAGGTGAGAAGAGTAAATATTCATGGGTTGGCGAGAATAAATGTTTGGAGACAAGTGATAGGGACTAGCCTACATTTAATCTTGGAATGACATCTATTTTTCAAGATATCCTATTCTACTAAAACGTTCAATATTGATTTTTCTGTGAATATTTTTAGTTTTGAATTTCCCCTTATTTTTGCATTTCCTACTCTTCCTTTTCTTTTATATTTATATATGGTATATATGTTTGATTTACTAATTATTTCATCCAAATAAACTCAAATATATATATAACAATATATTTCCTGTATTTAATTACATTAAATATAATAAATGTAATGCAAATTCTTTTTATTGTAGGCTAGTCTGTTGTATATTACAATTTACTTTTATTCAATACAGTAAGATTATTTTTTTTATGAGGAATATTTAATAAATTTGTTTTATATTGATATTTTCAATGAGGACTGTTTTTGGCTTTGCATGACTGCTAAAATTTGAAAATCTATAATAATAAGTAAATGAAAAGGCCTGAGACTATTTGAAATTTTCAAGTTTTATTAGGCCTAGCCTTGTGTTTTGTTGAACATATATTACTGTAGTTGTCAATTCAAAAATTTCCACTGTCAGTAAACTCAATTTTCTGCTACATTACAGGCCTACTCTATACAATTATTCCAATTTGGGTTGAAAAAATGGATACATTGTGTTACATGAATGGACTATTAAATCTAGTTTTATTTTTATTGGTGTTAACTCACCATTCAGTAGGCCTAATGCTCTACAACACTCAGCATTTTTAGTTTTTTTATATGAGTTACCATACAAAAATAAAGAACTAATATATCAATAACTCAACATCTTATATCATCAATATAGTTGACTGTTACAAAAATATGAATAAATTGAAATTAATGATGGTTAGTGTAGTTTTATAGCTGATGGGTATAGCCTATGAGAAGAGTACATTATTCTTTTTTTGTAAAAGAAATTCATTTGTATTGGGTTCATAAATTTGTTCATGTCCAGTCTCTTGAACATAGAAATATACTTTTTAATAATTTATATAAACTAAACATTGCAGAATTGCTGGATGAGAATTTTTTGTGTAACTAAACTGAGCTCTTGTAACGTAACTGAAACTTTCGACTTAATGACAGCCATTCAGCATGAGAGCATACAAATCAAAAAATAAATTATTCGCTTTAAATTATAACATAAATTTTGAATCTCTAATACAATATTAATACGGTATAAGAATGTTCAGGTACGTTTCTCAACATTGATGTTGATGTAAGATTCAATAGCAGCTACGGTAACTGAAAAGTTATTCAGTAACTATACCTTTATTAATATCTATTGTGGAGAGCTACAATATTCTATAAGTCTAAATATACAAAATAGAGTAAAAAATCTAACTATTTAAGATGAGTCTTACCTCTTATACAGTGATTGTTTATCATCCTTCTTTACTAGGAATTACATAAGAAGTAAATAGATATTACTTGATAATTCAAAGATCATTCAATTCAGTAATTTAAAGCCCGTGTTGTTAAACTGCAATTTTGCATGAGAATAAATACAATCATAAAATATAACAATTCAAGACAATCAATCCATTATTTTTATAACCTACAAAATTTCGGTATTATGCGGGAACACTCCGTATCAGAGATACCAACTTATACAAGGATAACGCAAAAATAATTCTCACTTGCAGTCGGCCATTTTGGTGGGCTTTGGGGTCTCCGACCCTTCTCTACCGTTAAACCCACTCTGGTGGGACATATCCAGAATCCAGGTGGACCAAATCAGGCGACTCTTGGTACCGTACCTAACACTATAAGGTATAAAACTATAAGTCCTATTTCATTTCACTATATTTCACATGAAATTGTAGGAGTAGGCTGCGGCATAACCATCTATCATTTCTCAGAATGATAGAAGGTTTAAGGCCTGTGGACCATAGGATTTTGATCATGATTCTATTTTCTTCTGTCTTTTTGCTTCCCAACTATAATTGTTATCCCATCTATTGTACATGAATTATATCATTTTTTGTATGAAAATATCATATTTTCTCATATTTTATTTAGTGATACCGTAACTTGACTTTTTGAGATTAGCCTACTGAGGTGGGCTAGGTGTGAACTGAACAAAAATTGTTGATAAAAATATTGAGGAGTAGCCTACCAATTCCAATATTTACTATGTTTTGATAATTATGAAAATGATATTATCTAATTCACATGAACTTGAGCAGGTTTCACTTATATCTGCAAACTGTAAGCATAAAAATGTTATGTTAAAAGCATAAAACCTTCTGCACAGGGACCTTTTAGGTTATGATAGGCATCCCTTCATTAGGCACTTATATTACACACCATTCTCTGCTTCAAGGTCCAAAACAATTTTTTTAATTATAAAATTATTAGTAGAAATAGTAACGACGTTTGTATTGAAGAAGTAATGCTTTATTAAATATGAATGAGTGATTTTACTTATAGTCTCCATTACAAGATTCAAATGAGCTGGAATCATCATGGCGGCCGCAGGAAAAGATAGGTCCAATGGCCACACTGTCTTTTATCTCATCACTGTAGCGGGATCTACAGTGAGTGAGTTCACGGGAGAAAACAGGTGCACTAGACACGTGACCTCTGGTTAGTAACCAGAAACCACGTGACTGGTGCACCGAGCTTGCTCCCACCGAACGCCTTTTCCAACTCTGGTTCACAGCTTTTGGCGCACAATTTTGAAATTAACCGTATATTATGCTACAATACAGCAGATAACTTTCAAAGCCCGCTGAGGGATTTTATCGACATAATAATTTCAATTATTACCTATTATTAATTAATTATTCAAATGAAAAAAATAAATAAAACCATGCAACTTCTAACTTGTCTAATCCAATTGGCTTTAACAGATAATAGCAAATATTCAAAGTTGACTAGGCTACATCAGGTCAGTACCATTCAGGCCTATAATGTTCACTATAAAATAATAAATATCACAGTTTATTATTTTCAAATAACATCAAATTAATTATAATAAATGGATTAGGTACAGTAGATAGCATAAATCGTATGTATAAGCTACTATTTTGTTATTATTTTTATTATAATCATCAAATCATGTAATTTTTTATTATTATTATCATGATTTCTGGTTTCTGCTGTATCATATTGTATGTTTTTCGGTAAATAAATTTCAATTTCAAAAAATATAATTAATAGGCTATGCTGTATATCCTATAAAAGATAACAATTTAATGATGTCCTGTTCTGTCAAATGGAATTATTTATTGGTGAGCTACCAGAAAAATATGACCAACAATGAATAGGTTCAATGAATGTTCACGTTCAAAGTCAAGGCATTTACAAAAGGGGCCTCACAACTTGGGGTGAATTTAAACATTGGCATGTCACCAGCAAGATCATCCTTGCCAACATAGCCTATTATTCAAAAGGATCCGCCCCCAAGACAGATAAGAAGATCATGCAGTGACAAATAATCTGAACAACGAAATTGGGTGGCTGGAACCTGAGCCATCCACTGACAGCACAAGATACAAGGAGGGGATCAAGTCCATTCATAAGAAGACGGTTGATGAGAGCATCAGCAGACTGAAACCAAATCTAGTGTTTGGGGGGTATCCACCCCCAATAAACAACGAGGAGAAGAGCCTGTCCACAAGAACCCACACCATCCTTGCTCAACTAAGATTGGGCTACTCTGTAATACTGAACAGTTACATGTAAAGAATCACCAAAGGTGTGAGTGATACCTGACCTGACTGGCGGTGGCCCCCACAACATGGAACATCTTTTTGGCTGCCCCACAAAACCAACAAATCATACAACCGCCAGCCTCTGGACCATCCTTGTGGAGTGGTCCGCTTCCTGGGCCTTGAGACAGGGGAGGAGTGAAGCTGAGGAGTTCCAAAAGTTGCTAATATATAAATAATTTAAACATTCAACTTTTTTATAACACATCAGTGGTGAGTTTAAATATCATTTCACAAGTAAGATATAAAGGTAACAGTACTATATAATATTGTTACAGGTTTCCACTATAGTAAAAGACTTGAGGCAATTCATACTGATTAACTTTATCAATTACACTGCTATAACACACTGAAAAAAAGATAAACTATAACGGAACAGAAGATAGCACAAGAGTTTATAACGTTTCACAATACAAATTCCACTAAGATTAACACTGCACTGAATTAAGAAATGAGAACAGCCTTTATCACTAAGAAGAAATATGAACCGACTAATAAACAGAATGAATATAACTATAGATTGTCTATTTACAACGGCTGGTCTGTCACACAGTATAACTGACACAATTAGATTCAATGCTTGAGTAAGACTGCCTGGTAAACCCAAACATTCCGAATATATAGGCTTCTGAGAATAAATGAGAGAATGCTAGAAGGTTTTGGCATTGTTACCTCAAGAGAGTTCTAGATACGGCTTTGTTTACAAAACAATGCGCTTGTTTGTTGACACAAAGCCTCCAATCCCCCCACCTGCCCATCACTTGGTGTCTCACAGTCTCAAGGCCATCAGACACTGTCGAATTCCATAACACTGCCCCCTCCTTAAAACTGTTCTGTCCCAGAACAGTCCAGATCCATCCTGGAAGTACAAACAGTAGAAGATGGCACCAATGGATTGACTTGTGTAACCGCCCATGGGTTGAAGACACAACAGGTGACACTTATTCCAGTGCCCTTGAAGATTCTTCCAATCATTGGTCTCACAATCTTCCAATCCAATCCATCATAACCATTTGGGTGGCTCGTTGGAGGAGTGATAAAGCACTGGTCTGATAACCAGGTGGACCCTGGTTTGAATCCCAAGCAGAGAACAATTTTTGACCACAGCACAATCACATAGATATGACCACCCCATCTTTCGGAGGAGAAAATAAGCCGTTGGTCCCAACTACCTAAAAAGTAGTTGTCATCTATCATCCATTTCATTACCCATGCACAAGCCTATAAGCTTATGTGGGCTTCACCCTCATAAACAAACAAATAAAACAGCCCAGTCTTGGGATTCCAAGCTGCTTCACTCCCAGGAATTGAAGGTGAGTTCGTAGATGCATCAGACTTTGCCACAAAGCCTGATATGTTGACTCCTGCTGGGGTTAGTCTTTTGTCACCAAATAGAACAGATGTTGGTCCTGATCCTGAAGATGAAGTGCTTTCCCCACAGCCAGATTCTGGAGATTCAATTCATCCAATCTTCCAAACTTTGTCCTGAAGACTGTAGCAATTCCTCTTGAAGCTCCTACATTCCTAGCAATGCAATGTGCCAAGGCATAGCTCTTTGGTAGGGTGAATAAATTCTGGTGACTGATGGTGACATTTCCTTCTTCCAGTGACATCCCTAGGTTGGCCATGAATCCTTCAAAATCAGAGATGGCAGGATGAAGAGCCTTGACTTTTTCAACTCCCCTTGCAGCATTGTCTCCATGATAAGGCGCCAGTCGGTTGAAGTGAACAATGTGTGGAGTACCTCTTGGTTTCTTGATCCTGTAGACCACATTGTTGATCCTTGTGACCACTTCGTACGGTCCATCCCAGGAGGTTTGCAACTTGGGAGAGTATCCATGACATCGTTGAGGATTGTACAACCATACCATATCACCAGCCTGGTATCCTCCATGATTGGCCTTGATGTCATAGTGCTGCTTCATCATGTCACTGGTTTCCTGGATGTTGGTGTGAACGGTTGCATGAATCTCATCCATCTGCTTCCGGAGCTTGCTGGTGTAGTCCTCTTGTTCCAAGTCCTCCCCAGGTTTGCCTGTAGCTACAGTTATCCTGTTAGCAACTGCTTTCTTTCCTTCCTGCTTCTTGTCAGACATTGACTTCTTTGGGCATTTGTTTTGTAGATGACCCCTCTCTCCACAGCCCCAACACCTTATCTCCTTCTTTGCAGTCATGAGTTTTTCCAAAATCCTCTTTGTTATTTCTTCCACCAGCTCCTCATGGCTATCTTCCCCTGATACTGAGTGAACACGTGCATGGCTCCTCACAGATTGTGTCACAGCTTCAAATTCCAGGACCTGAGTTAATGCCTCACTGAGGGTCTGAGGACAAGCCAGTTTAACAGTTTGTTGGGTTTCTGGCTCACGTAGACCATCCAGGAATCTATCAACTGCCATACTCTCCTTCATTTCATCATCCCCTGATGCTGGGTAGGCAATCCTCACCAAGCAAGCTATGTCAGCTTCAATTTCCTGAAGTGACTCATTTGGCTTCTGGATTCTGTTCCTCAATTCTGAACGGTGTAGTTGATACATTTTTCGGTGGCCAAATCTCATTTCCATATGCTTCAACAGTTCACCAATGTTTCCCCAGATAGCACATAAGCTTATTTCAAGCTTAAAATTTCATGGATTTTGAATTGAATGTTACAGTTTGATCATATCAGCTTGATTCAAACTTGTAACAGGCTGTGAGTGATCAAGTTGTAAGTTTCAAACTTGTAAAAAAGCTGTAAAAAAATCTTAAAATCAACCTTTAATGTTCCAGCTACAGTCCAGCTTATTTCAAGCTGTAAATTTAGTGGGTTTTGAATTGGAATTCACAGTTTGATCAAACTAGCTTGGTTCAGGCTGGAAGTAATCTAGCTGGAAGTTTTGAGCTTGCAACAAGCTAAATTTTTTAATCTTAAATAATCAGCATTGAATGATCCAGCTACAGTCCAGCTTGTTTCAAGCTGTCTTTCTGGAGACAAAATCCTTTGCACTATCACGTGACTAACATAGTTCATTTAACTACCACGAGTAGCGCTGTGTCAACTTTCAACTTTGAAGCATATGTTTACCAAATTCATTTTTGCATAATTTATTTTGATCAACCAACTTATGGATTTTCTATTACAAAAACTTTACATTATTTATAAACACACAAAGGTAAGTGGAATACGTTCATTTGATTTCATTGTACATGGGATATAATTTTAGTATTGTCCAAAAGTAAATGAATCCAAATTGGGATTTCCATCTCAAATAACTTAAATTATACAAGTTAGATGTTAACCCTAAATTTTCTTTAGCCTATGCCTATCAATCCATCAGCTATAATGGCTACTATAATAGGCCTATATAGTAAGTTTATTTTAATTTTGCTTCATAAATTTCAAATATTGATAGATGACAAAGTTGAATACTAAATTATTTCTTCTTGTTTGGTTGTAGTTAGCCTATTTATATTTTGATTTCTATACACTTTGCTAGCTATATTCCTCTCCTCTTTCTTATCCAAAATTACTATGATATTTGAAATGTATAATCATGTACTTTATTATGATTTGTTATTTTTTCTTTCAGGGCCACTTGATTAGTGTAACAAGTAATCATTGTTGACGTTGGGGATGCAGCGGTGCTTTATGATCAATAATACTATTCAAAGAAAAGAAATTAAATTTTGTCATAAAAAATACATACAGGAATACATCATGCAGCTTTCAAATAGATGTTATGTTTAACAATGTGAAATAGGCGGACAGACAGAACAATTCATTTTTGTTTGTCAGATTTGTATTTTTCTTCCAATATATATCAACATTTTGTTTACTGTATTCTCTTTTGTATTCTTTTCCTTATCCATAATTGGTCAAAATTTGGTGTTTAATATAATAACAGCTTTTCTCCAACTGGATCTATCAAGCTTGTATGATTAGACTTGATTCCAGCTTGAACTTTCAAGCTTTGAAAACAGCTTGAAATGTGGTAACTTTTTAACTTGAATTCAGCTTTATTACAGCTTAAAGACTGTACGTTCCAAGCTTGAATCCAGCTCTTGTTGATTCAACTTGATTCCAGCTTGAACTATCAAGCTTGGATCAATAAACTTAATTCCAGCTTGAGTTCTCAAGCTTGGGTCATTTAACTTGATTCCAGCTTGAACTTCCAAGCTTTGTAAACAGCTTAAAACGTGGTAACTTCTTAACTTGAATTCAGCTTTATTACAGCTTAATGGCTGTAAATTTCAAGCTTGAATCCAGTTTGTTAAATTGAAAATTCCAGCAGGAAACCAGCTTGATTCCAGCTTTTTGTGCTATCTGGGTCCTCTGTCAGACTTTGGAATTGTCTGGAGTACTGACAGTGCATCTCCCCAAAGTGATAGGCACAAATTATCAGCCTTTGCTGCAGGGGTCCATCCATATATATCAGCATACACATCTAACAAGGTATGGTAATCTTCCCATGGAGTCTTTCCATTAAATGTTGGTAGTCCACCATGATAATTTGGCATGGTAATAGGCACATTGCAGTTATTTACTGAAGTATCCTTTTCAATTAGATAAGCATTATCATCCACCTCCAAGGTTGCTCTTATTCCACTAGTGTTATTATTTTGCAGCTCTTCAATCTTCTTATCAAATTCATCTTCCATGCTTTTAAGTTTTGTTTCAAATTTATCTTCCAAAATTTTACTATTTTCTTGTAGTTTTCTTTCAAATGTTTCTTTCAAAGATTCAAATTTACTCTCCAAGGATGTTTTATTTTCTTCTATTTTACTCTCCAAATTTGTCAAAGCTGATTTATTTTCTCCCATTTTACTTTCAACCAGTTCAAATTTACTCTCCAAAGATGTTTTATTTTCTTCCATTTTACTTTCAACCAATTGAAATTTACTCTCCAAAGATGTTTTATTTTCTTCTATTTTACTTTCAACCACTTCAAATTTACTCTCCAATGTACTCACCAGAGCTCCCAAATCTGTTTCAAACACAAAGGTATCTGGGTCCTGACCCTTGGCCAGCAGTGGTTCCCGGAGTCTATCTTGTAAGATAGATTTTACCCCATTTGTATCCAGCTCTTGTTCCTCCAGCTCTTGCTTCAGTTGATTTACTTTCAAACTAGTGAGCTTCACACCTTTCCCTGCCATTTCAGTTCACGTTCCACAAATATTACACAGTCCACAAATTTGTACAGAAGAGTAATGTTCACTCTTAGAGGATAAAGTTCACACACAAAAATGTTCACACTTAAAGATCACAGATCACTCAATTGAGGATAAAGTTCACACACAAAAATAACGGTTCAATCAATTGAAAATAATTATTTTAATTAATAGCTTCACTTTGCAAAGATACAAGTTTATAAAATTGCCTCAATCAATAGCTACATCCGAACTTCTGACACCAATTGTTACAGTTTTCCACTATAATAAAAGACTTGAGGCAATTTATACTGATTAACTTTATTAATTACACTGCTATAACACACTGAAAAAAAGATGAACTATAACGGAACAGAAGATAGCACAAGAGTTTATAATGTTTCACAATACAAATTCCACTAAGATTAACACTGCACTGAATTAAAAAATGAGAACAGTCTTTATCACTAAGAAGAAATATGAACCAACTAATAAACAGAATGAATATAACTATAGAGTGTCTATTTACAACGGCTGGTCTGTCACACAGTATAACTGACACAATTAGATTCAATGCTTGAGTAAGACTGCCTGGTAAACCCAAACATTCCGAATATATAGGCTTCTGAGAATAAATGAGAGAATGCTAGAAGGTTCTGGCATTGTTACTTCGAGAGAGTTCTAGATATGGCTTTGTTTACAAAAAAATGTGCTTGTTTGTTGACATAAAGCCTCCTATCCCCCCACCTGCCCATCACTTGGTGTCTCACAGTCTCAGGGCCATCAGACACTGTCAATTCTATAACAATATACAGGACTGGTAAAATATATATCATTCAAGCAGGTAAGATAGATAATTTTGTATTATGGCTAGTCTGCAAGTGCTCCGCACTGTATGAATAAAATATTTTGATAAGTGATTTCGAGCCATCTCCTGCTGTTTATATGGATGAGTTAGGCCCATTTTACATGGGCGTAGGAAACTCGGCGTTAACGTCACGTCGGCAACGCATACTTGACAGAACACATTGTGTTAAATGGGCTTGTCAACACAAGTGAAATAGTCACGCGTTTTTACAGCATCAGCAGGCGTTAGCTGGGCGTTAGCAATGAGTTGAGAATGTGTGATTATTTCGCTCGTGTAGACAAGACCATTCAACACAATGTGTTCTGTTGAGCACGCATTGATCAGCTGGGTTTTGTATCACTTTTTCTAGGTTGGGTTCATCAGCCATTTTGATTTTCTCTTCATGCGTTTGCTACGCCTTGTGTAGTTTGCAAAAAAATTTGATGCATTAATGCAACGTTAACGCTGCGTTTCCTACGCCCGTGTAGAATGGGCCTTACTGTAATATTCTTGAAGTAAGAAAGCTTTTAAACTTTTTTGTGAGTGGAGCTGGCTTATGAATTTAATTCACAGCATGAGCAGACAATGATAGTCTGTCCAAGCAAAGAATACATTCCAACAAGATGGGAAAATGACTCCAGCTCGGTAAATATTGGTTCAAAGATTATAAATTTAGTTTCAAATTGTAGGAAACCTTCTAGTCTACAATTTTAAGACCAAATTTATAAAAATTAGTCAACCAATATTGAACGAGCTGGAGACTTAGATCATTCTTATCAGAATGTCTTCTTTGTTTGGACAGACTAGTTCACTCTATACTCTGCTGGATTGTTTTTGTAAACCATTCACATTAACCACATAGTGTACTGCAGCACTAGAGCTTGGTATGAGTTAAATATTATTATTATGAATATTATGTAGACATAATTTGCAAAGAAATAACTTTCAATTTAATGTAGGATTATTAAAATTAACTAAATTTTTTAGAAAATATTGTAGACCTATATATAGCCCATGCATGCTGTGAAGAGACAAATATCTTGGCCAGTGATCTAAGTGTAATTGGATAACAGTTCAGATTGGTGTAACTTAACAGTTCTAGGTCATATGGAATTATTATAGATGAGAATACACAATGTATCGTATTTTTATCTCATTCTATTATGATATAGAATATAATATGACATGACATATTAGCCTATATGAATTGTCATCTCTCATCATCATCCCTCTGGTTATTCACGCACAGGGCTAAGAAGCCATGTGGGCATTGCCCTCAGAAAAAATATCAGAAGCTAGCAGGTCCCAATCATCATTGTCGGTTGATGTTATTTGATGTGCTGGATACAGAATGGTTAAAATTGTAAAATTGCTTCTGTTCAATTTATTATAGCCAATCCGACGGCTTGTTGAATTTGGAGGCGTGAATACGACAGAATCACCTCCTCTTGTTAGTTTTTCTTGTTATTTTCAAACTTCTCCGGCTCAGAAGAGTTGAACAATTTGATGATCAATTCAATTGAGAATTCAACAAAAACCTATTCAGAGGAAATAATCAAACCAAAAAAATTAGGGTTCTCAGTTCAATGTAACAAAGTTGAATTTGAAAAATGTACGATGAAAATATTTGTATCAATAATACTGTCTTTTAGAAACGAATAGAATATAATTAAAGTAAGTTGTTTAGAATTCTTTAAGAATTAGAAGTAGTGTATACTATTTTTCCATTTCCCAAATATACTGAATCACATTTAATCAAAAAGGCTACTTGCAAATTCTCATTATTGGTCCAGAGAATGCTTTATATGTGCATTAATATAAATAAATTTGAAGTTCAATTTTATCATTAAATTCAGAACAGAATCTCTTATTATCTAATAAAAGTATTTCATTATCAAGCTTTCAAACATCATAGAGTTATTTCTAAAGTTTAAGTTTAGATTTATTTCAGGTTCATACACCCCCCCCCACAATGACCAACAACAAACCACCCCCCCCCACAATAGGATGCGCCCTTTCATAGGTGAAAGGCAGCACCCTTGTAGGGATCCCAGTCCGGCCCTGGTATGATCCATCAGTTATGAACCGGTGCACCAGACGCTCTGGAAAAGCGCTCTGGACGCTCTGACGCTCTGGAGATGTTTAGTGTCATCTGAAATTCAAAACACGCAAACATAACCAAAAACAAGAACTCTAAATAGGCTACGAGTTAAGTATCCACTTTCATAATATATTATTTTTATAGTAATAATATAAGTTATTTTTTATAGTAATAATCAATCAATGGTAGTGTATTTTGGTATTTATCATTGACTGGTGAGTTATAATTACGTTGCAACTCTTATTATATAATCATATCATTGGCAAAATTCCTTCATACAGTAATATTGGTTCGCTTTTAAGTGGATAAGTATTCTTTCCATTCAAATAGTTCAGGTCTATGTGTTGAATTCAATTATATACAATAAGGAAAAAGAACTAACTGTAATTATTGAAATCAACAACCATAACTAAATCATCTTGGATCCTATTGTAGCTGATATTTTGTAATTGATGATCTAAGTAGGGGTAAGTAGGCTTACTACTAAACTTGATGATAATAAGTTATCCTAGATAAGCTAGTTATGTTGATTATTCATTTTTGTTGCATAATTATGGAACCAAATATTATGTTGATTATTCATTTTTGTTGCATAATTATGGAACCAAATAGTATGGGAAACAATATTCCATTTTGAACAGCCTAATTGAATCTATAAAATAATATATTAGCCTGTACAAAAATTTATAATAATTCAACAATTTGGGAACATGATCTCTGTTCTTAATATTAATTTACCATAAGGTATCAAAATTTGGGAAAAACACGTTTGGGACTTTATTGTTTATGTCTCTACCCTCTATTGTAATATATTTAAAAATACCTAAATATTGCCATTTTTTTGACCTGATTGCTGAATGGTTGCATCCAGGGTTGGTGGAATATCAGATTGTAGTCTACAGGCAAGGTGTATAGAAGAGTAGAGGTGGGGCGGAGTGAAGCAGCTGGTTGTGAAAGTTATAATTTTGACGTCATGGAGTTCCTCTAGTCAAAAATTTAGCATTGATTTCCCTCTCCTAGCCAAAAAATTGTGCACTTTTTCTGAATTTACGAATTATAGAATTGTTTAATAGGTAAATTTCTTATATGAGCTTGTGGAGAATTTCAAGACCTTCATTTTGAGTGATTCAAATCTATAATTTACTCAAATTTAACATGAGAAAAAGTCTGTTAACATGTCTTGGGAATACTCTCCAGCTGGGCTAAAGCAAGTTATGAATAGCAATGCTATTGAATGCAATGATATTATAAATGTATCTTATAATAGCATTGCTACTCTTAATTGCATCAGCCCAGCTGCAGAGCATTCCCAAGACACATTAACGGACATTTTCTAATGTTAAATTTGATTAAAATATAGATTTAAATCACTCAAAATGTAGGCCTTGAAATTCTCTACAAGCTCATCTAAGAAATTTACCTATTAAACAATTCTGTAATTTGTAAATTGAGAAAAAGTGTGCAATTTTCTGTCTAGGATAGGGAAATCAATGCTAAATTTTTGACTAGAGGAACTCTGTGATGTCAAAATTATAACTTTCACAGCCAGCTGCTTCACTCCGCCTCACCTCTACTATTCTATACACCTTGGCCTACAGGAACATACATAATTCATACCTATAATAAAAGAAGCCAATATTATGATTATCTATGGTCCATCCAAGCAAAAAATACATTCTGGCAAGATGGGAAAATGACTCCAGCTTGGTAAATATTGGTTCAAGAGTTTGGTCTCAAATTGTAGATTGTAATGTTTCCTACAATTTAAGACCAAAATTATAATTTTTGAAACAAAATTGACCGAGCTACTAAATTTATTTTGTAAAATTCTAATGCAATTGTATTTTCTTTCACCTATTCCAATGAATTATACCTTCTCATATTGAGTAGGCCTACATATTTACTCTACTTTCTGTATCATCCCACAATTCAAGGGTTGCGAATTCGTTCACATCTACTACAGTAACTTATTTTTTCAGATAATCCGATTTTCCTTTGAAAATTATATCTTGATGAAAATAGAGGAAGCATTGAAATGACTGGAATGGAGTTTCAGAAACAGGTATGGCATGCAATACTAACTCCATCAATATGAATAATGATAGTAAACAATATAATTATGACTAGTATAGCCCGAGTCACACAAAGGTGCAATACTATTGAACCCTGTGAAATATAAGAGGAATCATATCTTCTCTCTTCCATTGACTTAGCACACGTCAAGTGCAATGATTACTATACCGAGTACAGTTGGGTGAGTTGCAAGTTTCTTTCCAAATAAGATTTGGAACCCGGTGGTTCGGAACCCACCTAAAGCAGTAGGTCCATTCATCTCTCATCATCATCCTTCCCATTACCCACGCACAGGCCCAAGAGCCCATGTGGGCATCACCCTCAAAAAAAAAAAAAAAAAAAAGATTACGGTAGATTAATGTTGTTCAGAGAAATCTCTTTGGTTATCAGACTGGCGCGTTATCACTCCCTCCAAAAAGCTCCTCAAAGTAAAGGTTTTATATTATTATTAACCTACCCTCAATCTTTTTAAAAATGTCTTCTTGACTGTTTCGTGTTCTTCAAATACTGATTTCGTAGGTTTGGGTGCGTTTTAGACAAAAAACATTTATTACTTACTGAACATTTTTCCTTTAGAATCAAATTTCCAACAATATCACCTAGTTTAAAACACGTTAACAACATTCTAGTCTATTCTATTTCTTTGAAGTTATAAAATTGATTTTTCTTTATCTTATTTCACTCATCATCTCAATAATCATCAAAGTTACAAACTCCTAACTGGTTGCATTCAATTTAACTTTGCATTTATGCATTTACTTTGCATAAGATTAGGCACTAAAGTACCTTTACATTATAAAGGCAGCCTCAAAATTTAAAATTTTGAAATTAGAGAAAAATGAGAAACAAAAAAAGCTGATTTTGGATTATTGCAGCTTTAAATAGCGGTAATTGAGTATTTTTGGACAGATTGAAAATGATGCACTCCATTCATTTCAATTTCAATTTTGTCTCATGAATGGGGCGCTTTTTAGAGAATTTGTGGGATCCCAGCCTGCGCTACTGGGCGCCCTTGAGCAACAGGCAAACTGTCAATATGAGAATAAAAGGAGGTGATTCAATTTCTCACTTTGTGAATGAAATTTATAGCTCATTCTTACATGTGTAATACTCTATTTCTATCTTCTCTAAAGGAATTTCAAGTTTGAATTTGTATCTCAATAGATTATCTGGAGCATATTTCAATTCTATAAGTTACTCAAGGGCGCAAGATTGAAGGGCACACCGGCCCACGGGCCGGTGGGCCGGCGGGCCAGTCCGGGCCTGGATCATACTTTTCTTTTGGTGCACTGATCCTGCCCCAAGGCGGAAGTAGCTAATGTCAAAAGGCATCCACTGTACCGGTCGCACTGGGACAGTGCACCAGTGTATCCCGTGAACTCACTCACTGTAGATCCTGCTACAGTGACTAGATAAAAGACAGTGTGGCCATTGGACCTTTTTTTCCTGTGGCCGCCATGATGATTCCAGCTTGTTTGAATCTTGTAAGACTATAAGTAAAATCACTCATTCATATTTAATAAAGCATTACTTCTAATAATTTTATAATTAAAAAAATTGTTTTGGACCTTAAAGCAGGGAATGGAGCATAATATAAGTCTAATGAAGGGATGCCTATCATAACCTAAAAGGTTCCTGTGCAGTAGGTAATGACATTTTAATGCTTACGGTTAGCAGATATAAGTGAAATCTGCTCAAGTTGATGTGAATTAGATAATATCATTTTCATAATTATCAAAACATAGTAAATATTGAATTGGTAGGCTACTCCTCAATATTTTTATCAACAATTATTTTTGTTCAGTTGACACCCAGCCTAACTCAGTAGGCTAATCTCAAAAAGTCAAGTTATGGTATCACTAAATTTTCAATTAGACATGTCATTTCAATATCCAATATTTCATGAGAAAATATCATATTTTCATACAAAAAATGATATAATTCACGGACAATAGATGGGATAACAATTATAGTTGAGAACCAAAAAGACTGAAGAAAATAGAATCATGACCAAAATCCTAAAATGGTCCGCAGCCATAACCTTCTATCAATTTGAAAACGTCTGGGCAGATTTTTTAGAAATCCCTTATTTGTCCGGGGTTTTCACAGAAATGGGCAACAAACATATAGGTAATATGTAAATTTTACTGGTACGGTAGCTGTAAAATAAAGAAAATAGTAAATCATACTTTTTTACTGATTTATCATAATCATAGAGATTCAAGTTGTCAGAGTTGTTGTGTCAATCCTAAGGAAATTGTATTTTTTATCAATAGGCCTATTAATAGCACTTTTAAATTTATAAGTTAGGTACCTATCTACCCCATCTATAGTTTGTTCTCAAATTAATGATACATAATAAGATTTTTTGTATTATATTTTTGTGTCAATTGTCAATACGGTAGCCTAAACTTATAAATAATGAAGATTTTCAAAATATGATTATTTTATCCTTTCATTGATAACAGGCATAACATACAACAAACATGCCTGGATATGTTCAGAAGAACTACAGAACATGAAAAATAATTGAGTTACATTAATTTAGTAGCTCACAAGTTCCAATGTGAGAATAAAGCCTGCATGGGTAGACCATTTTAATTATTATTTTCAATAAATCTGTTCATTATTCTGAATCAATTACATCATTTTAAATATTGATGATAATTATGAGAACCTTCTCATAAGATAAGTTTGAGATTCAATATTCAAGCTCTCTCTCTCTAATATATCTAGGGTGTTAGGTCAAAAGTATATAAGTCAATAAACCTGATTTTTCAGGAGGCAAAAAACTGATTCATTTTACTATTAATTGAAATTGTCAATGTTTCAAGTGCTTGTTCATTTGTTTTCCTCACAAGAAAACAATTTATTTATTGGTTGAATAATAATTCCTTTTATTTTATAAATTAGATGACTTATATTATTAAGACCATTCAAATACAGAGTGGGGCAGAGCCAACTGATGAGTTTGGAGGGGTTATAAAAATTGAACCAAACGACTTGGAAAAAAATGGTTTGGCTCATTCAATTCAGTGTGAAATGTAGTTTTTATTGTTAATATTTTTGCAAATTTCATCATTCAAATGGCGGCCATCAGCAGCGATACACAGATATATAGCCATTTTTTGAAGTTTTCAAACTCATTTTGGCACAGGGCGATTGGTAGGCTGCGCCTGGATTTCTCTTCCAATTCTTCCAAGGTGTGAACTTTGTGAACTTTATCTTTAAGGTATTCCCATGGAAAAAATCGCATACACGTCGCATCGGGTGAGCATACCGGCCACCTCACGTTCCCCCTCATGTTGTCATCGCTGTCGATATCACCTCCAAGCGTTGTTGCAATGTTACAAACGTTTCTGCGCCCCAGGAAGAACTTGCTGAGGAACAAGACTTGTTGGAAACATGGTTTCAGCAGGACGAGGCTGCAGCCCACACAGCGCGCATTTCAGTGGTAGTGTTGAGAGAATTGTTGCCAGGGCAATTCTCAGTGAGGGGGGATGTGAGGTGACTGGTATGCTCACCCAATGCAAAATGTATGTGATTTTTCCTATGGGACTATCATAGAGTTTTCAAATCTTGTCTACACACCTCAAAAGACCTAAGAGAGTGATTTAGAGAAGAGATCCAGGCCCTACCAATCGCACTGTGCCAAAATGGGGTTGAAAACTTAAAAAATCGGCTACATTAGTTTATTGCTGCTGATGGCCGCCATTTAACTGATATAATATGAAAAAATATTATCAATAAAAAGTATATTTCACGCTGAATTTAATGAGCTGAACCGTTTTTTTCTAAGTCGTTCGGTTCATTATTTATAACCCTTCAAAACTCGTCAGTCGGCTCTGCCCCACTCTGTATAATGACTTACAGGCCTACCATTGTGAGCAATTCTAATGACTTGATGTATCCAATCACTAATTTCTGTAAATCAGCTAGAATCAGTTGAAATATGATATTCATAAGTTTCAATATCATTCTACTACTACTCCCTCTATTATATATAACAATATCCTACCAAATTATGATAATGAAGTACCACTTGACTTTAGCTATGATACTGTTCAGCGGCCTTCAAATACTGTTGAAGATGTGGAAGCATCTCTCCAAAAGGAGTTTCCAATACGTTTGTAGAGAGCAATCAGACTCAAGAGTTATCTCCCCCCCTGGAGATTCCAGTACTTACCACAGAAAGAGCTTTTTTAGAAGACACAAACCATACAGAAGTCCATGTTTAGAATTCCTAACAATCCCAGATGAGACAATGCCCCACATTAATGACCCTAATTTCACATATACTACAAGCAGCTCGAAGGATGAAAATGGACGATTTTTCATAAATATTAATGTGCTAGAAAAGAATAATGTTTATAATGAAATCACAAATATTCTAAAAATGTGTAATATGTCATACAAGGTCAATTTCCCAACCAGAATAACTACCACCTCAGAAACGGCTATAGATAACATTATCACAAATATTTGTGATGTGAATTTGAAAGTTTCAGGCATTATAACACATATATCGGACCATGACGCTCAGCTATGCGAAATTTTTAATCTGAGTCAAACTGTAAAAAAACCTATACAATGTTTGAACCGAAAATATGACAAATCTAATTTGAATGTATTTTTTAGTGATTTGGAGAACATTGATTGGATGTATGTATAGCAATCTCCTGTAGGTGACAAGTTTAATGTCTTCATTTCATTCTTTTCTTATTATTTTAACATTCATTTTTCAAAGCTATATAGGAATGAAAAAATGTCAACCAATGAGAAATATTCTAACAGTGACGTAATTGAGAAAAGGAGAGAGTTATTGGAACTAGAGAGAATGTTAAGAATTACAAGGAATGAAGATTTAAAGGATGATATAAAAAAATAAGGAAAAGTGATCTGAAACAAACAATAGTTAAAAATAAGCAAAAGAATTTCGATAAAAAAGTTGCAGATGCAAAGAATAAAAATAAAGTTATCTGGAAGTTTGTTAATGACAACGTTGGTAAAAACAAAGAGAAGAACGTAAATATAAGTGTTATTGAGGATGGAGGCCTTGTAACAAATCCTCTTGAAATTAGCAACATCTTTAATTATTTTTTTTCGACAGCAGTGGATAAATTTGTCAAACCAAACATTCCTGATAGAGTGGAACCTGTTGAAACCCTGATTCATCCAGTCAATCAACCCACACTAAGATTTAGATTTAAAACTATTTCAGAACCCAAGTTGGTGAATATAATTATGTCATTTGAAAATAAACTATCTTCAGGACCAGATGACATCCCAATTACAGTGATAGAAAAAGTTTTTCTGGCAATAATCAAATGCTTGACTCACATAATTAACTCCTCCTTGATATCAGGTCATTTCCCAGACTGCTTAAAGGTTGCTAGAGTTTTCCCAATATTCAAGAAAGGAGATATAAGAGAGCCTGTGTGTTATAGGGCGGTATCTATTTTATCAGCATTCTCTAAAATAATTGAACGTGTGGTTTTCATACAGCTTATGGAATACTTAGAATCCAGAAACATTCTAGACAGAGAACAGTATGGTTTTCGCTCTCAAAAGTCCACTGTAACTGCAGGAGTTGATTTTATTATAGTGGTGCCGCAAATAGAAGAGCCTTTGGCAAGATGGCGGAGGGAAGTGAGAGTGTAACTACGCATGCACAGAACTATAATTTCTGAGGAAATATCACTTCAGCCAACCTAACGCTTTTACAATAAATTATAGTTCCAAGAGGCTGAATCAACAAAGCACACATTGCAACTGCCAATATGATTTTGTAGTCTTTGCCATGACCTACCGTACATAATCTACAGAACAGGGCTGTGTCTCATAAATCAGCTGACCACAAAAACATTCCCTTGAGACATTTTTATAATTATGTAGGTACTGAGCTTTATGGTAACCTCAAATAGGTAGATAGTTAGCAGTATGTTGAAATATTGAATGGTTTTAAAACAAGCATACTATGAATAAATGTATGAATGAATATTAGTACCTAGCCTATTATGGTCTACTGCAAATGGTAATTATATTTTTATTTAATTTCAATCCTTTCCCAGTTTGTCTTCATAACAATCTGTTGGCCATGAGCGGTGTTTAGCCACAAAAACTAAACATGAATATTTACAAATCAAAGTTTAATTTTCACCACCAGAGAGCACAGACCCCGCTGAGAAGTACCATACTGTAATAATATTATAAAATATTGTGTGGCAGGGAAATCATAATCATATTGATTCCACAAATAGAAATATATTTAATTCAAGAATATATTATATATTTTATTAAATAATTTTAATAATATTTTAATTGTGACAGATGATGAGAGTAGAACAATTTCTATCTGGACTGCTGGCAGCAGTGAATGGCATCCATGTTGCAAAAGGCTCTTCTGTTCGTGGCTCCACTATAACAGTATTATCAATGCAATAGACAGGGGGGAAAAAGTGATTGGCAAGGCTAGTAAATCTTACCAGGTGGGATATTTACCTGGAAATTATGGTTCACAAATCTAACATCACTATTTTTCTGCAGTGTCGCACTCTAGCGCCCAAAATGAAAAGCACAGCTGATGAAAATGTAAACATAACCTATTTTTGTTAGTGTTGAAGAATAGTATTGTTGTAATTAATTCTGATGAGTTGAGAACATTACAATTAACAAGGAAACAATATTTTTAAGTTGTCCTAGTTGTTTTGTAGTGAAATATGATTATTTTCATTTTTATAATTGTAATCGCATAGTTTGAACCCATCAAAGCTCATTTTTTTTCTCAACAAGAGCGCCAGCTTCTCAAATCTTTGGCCCCAATTTATGACAACAATAGCATTTTATTGTTCTAATATCACAACATTATTCATCATTATTTGACTGTAATAATACTCAATAAATTAATTCATCATTTTTAAATATTTTCACAATTATTTTCATTGATATTAAGCTTTTTACATTATATTTTTTATTTTTCAATTCTCTGTGGAATAGCTGGAAAATTGGAAATCTAGATACATGTTGAATCATAAATATAGGTATATAAAGCATAATGTAAAAAATAAAACTAGTAATGTCATCCGGCAGGAAAAAAGTGGACTGCTGGGCTCCTATGGACGCTGGCCTACCGGGTAGAATTACTTACCTTGAGTGATTGGTACCTTTCTCGATATGACATGCGCTTTTGATAGCGTGTTACATCATGTTCTGTTGGACATGTTGAAGAATGTAGGAATTTGGGGAATTGAACATATACATGGTTTACATTGTACCTGAGGGATAGGCAGTAGCAGTATGTTGAGATTGAACATATTGAAGACACGCATGTTTTTCAATATAAAGTAAGATATTGCTCTAATCTAAGGAGTCTTAAATACGGTGTCCCTCAAGGGTCTATCCTGGGTCCCTTATTATTCCTGGTGTATGTCAAAGGTATGCCTGGGGTCGTACAGGGACAGGCCGCTGTTTGTCTGTATGCTGATGATGCAAATATAATTTTTTCGGGTGAATCCCTTCAAGATATTGAAGTAGCATCAGCTATTGGCCTTTCTTCTCTGAATGAGTTCCTAAATGACAGAAACCTTCTCTTGAACGCCAACAAATCAATTGTAGTTCCGTTTTCAACAAGACAAAGACAAATTGATGCTCACCCAAATGTTGCAATAAACAACAAAACTTTAAAACTAGTTGATGGCACAAAATTCCTAGGGCTAGAGATTGATTGTCATTTGTCTTGGGATCGACATGTTTCTCTGGTTGTTAAGAGGATATCCCCCAGTCTTTTTGCTTTGCGACAAATGAATAGCCTTTGCAGTTTGCAGACAAAGAAAACCCTGTACCACTCCTTGATACATTCTCATCTGGCATATGGATTGGCTATCTATGGATGTACAACCAAAAGTAATCTTGATAGAATATTATTACAACAGAAAAGGACTCTTAGAATAATGACAAATTTAAAACAAAGTGACTCTGTGAAACTCATTTTTCCACAGTTTGGTATATTGATAGTCTATGGGCAATACATTTTTTACTTACGGTAGTCATGTACTTTACAAAATATTCTTCAATGGAACTAAGAAACGAAACACATGGATACAACTATTACAACAGCAGATTTGGAAGGGTTGAGGAGAGGTATAGGCTAGATTTCTACAAGAAAAGAACAGTTTATATGGAGATAAAATTGTTTATCATGCTGCCTATAGGGAATTGCAGGAAATAGGGGACATTAAAAAACATAAAATAAAACTGAAAGAATTTTTGGTAGGACTATCCATATACTCCATTCAGGAGTACACAGATTTGACAGCTAGATTTCAGAGTCTATAGTATTTATTATTGTAATTTATGATTATGAAGAAAAATAATTATTATGTTGTAACCTTATTTGTAATATTATATTGTATTGTGTGACACTATTCTGATGTATTTGTACATTTAATGAATAAAGGCATTTTCAATTCAATTCAATTCAATGACCGGAAAATCAATGCCTGTGGGCCATGGCCCACCACGGCCAACAGTGGGCTGGTTGGTCATAATAGTACTTTAGTATTTTTTTAGTCTATAATGTGGTTACAAAAACCACAAAGACACATCAGAAGTAAGAATACTCACCATTCATCAAGACAAGTGAGAAAAAACAGATAAGCTATTAAAAGCTAGTCACAACAAAAAAGATTAAAAATATGAACTCACCAGAGCGCTCTCCAACATGAAAAACTTACTAAGGGCATACAAAGGGTTTTCCACCAGTAATCTCTTCAGCAATGCCCTTTGGAAATTCCTGGCCAGAAGGTCTCTTGCTGCTTGAGGGAGCTCATTATAAAGCTTCACAGATAAGTGGGCAAGACCAGTTCTTGTCCTGCTCAGCCTCTGAAAAAGCACATCCAATCTATGGCTACCTCTTGTGTTGTGCTCATGGAAACTCTGTCTGATGGCAAGCTCACCAACACTTGCATGGGCCCTGCAAAGGGCACAATAAATATAGAGAGCAAATATTGTAAGAATACTCTCTCTAACAAAGAGAGGACGGCAAGGTGCAAGTCAATCCACTCCACAGAGGACCCGCAAGGCTTTCTTCTGCATGCGCAGCACTTGAGCAAAATCTACAGCTCCACCCCAGAGTTCAAAGGCCATCAAGAGGATGCTCTAAACTTTTTGTAAAGTACGTAGTGTAAAAGTAGCTAGCTACTTTTTTTGTACCTAGTTGTAGTTGTTGCTAGCTACGTACTGTACTTTTTGAAAAAAGTAGTTGTAGCTAGCTACTTTCTAAAAAAAGTAGTTGTAATGTAGCTTAGCTACTTTTTGAATAAAATAGTTGTAGTTGTAGCTAACTACTTTTAAAAAGTAGTTTACCTAACACTGCCTGCAAGTAGAAAAACTACTTTCTTTCAAAGAAAAGATGCCAAAATTCAAGAGAAAATGCTGTGTAGTGGTTTTCCATAACAATTACCATTTTCCATAACAATTAAAAGTGGTAGTATTAAATGTTCATAAACTTCCTAAATAAAATACAATAGCCTAGCATTAGTATCATCATCGTGTTGTCGTACAATGCTCTATAAAAATTAAAGAAATGATTGAAATCAACTAAAGAATAATAATTTTTCAATGCTAAAAATCATCAATGATTCAAGACTTCTTTGAACTGATTCTCACGACGCTCTATAAAAATTAAAGAAATTATCGAAATCAACTAAAGAATAATTATTTTTCAATGCTAAAAATCTTCAATGGGTCGTAATGAAACACAGTTCAATGTTATTTTATTCTAATCATTATAACTCAAAAATCAAAAATCAAAAAGTTGTAAAAAGTAAGTGATTAATCATTTTTCTATTCTACTGTTAGGTTTCCCATATTAGAATATACAAAACATTATTTTTTTAAATATAATATAAGTAGCACACCGTGTACTCAAGTTTCTATTTTTTTAATGCACTAAATGAATAATTTTTCTAATCTACTTTCATCCTATCTTTCAAAACTTGTTGCAGTGTAATAAATTATTAATAAATATTCTAATATTATTAAAATTAATGTTAATATTATTCCAAGAGCATCTATAATGACTCTAAAGACACTGTCTGTTAGGTTTATAGATCTTTTATACAACAAATTATGGACTTATTTATTTATTTATTAGATTCATGACAATAATTATACTGATAGGTGAAAACACAGACAAAATTAAATTACATTTAAAAATTTTTATTCACATTTAAAAATGAAATTATTGATAGAATCTTATTAATTCTTCCCAATAACAGCAATTCAAGCTCTAGTTTAATAATAATTTAAACATTTCCTTTAATGGAATTTTCCTTCAATGGATTCATACAAATCTCTCCACTCTGTCATCTGTATGTGTGGTCTACTTTGAATTTGAAATATTAAGATTAATTTGTATTGTTTGATGAGCAGATATATTAGTATTATGGTGACAATCAATAATCATCCAAAAATACAGTAACTTATTATTACAGTAAAATACGAGCATGTGAATGCTTTCAAGAGCCTTTTTCTGACGTCCATCATGATCTAGTTGACGTTACCACAAAACTTACAGATTTCACCAAAAATATTAAAAAGATGTAATTCTGCATTCTAGAGCTCTTTTACCATGGGCATTTTTATATATCTAAGTTCTATGAGTAGGCTAGGTAACTATCTGAAATCTATTATTGTTCATTTCTCTATATTCGTTCTTGAAAAATAGTTTCGAGACAAATCTGTGTAGAGGCTACTTGGATAAAGCTTCTATTGTCATGATGCCTTTAATGACACCATTAAAAAAAGTAATTTTTCTTTCTTTGGCTCTATGCAGTGACTCAGTTTTATACATTTAGGTGCTAAGAAATGAATGGTGATTCCATATAAAAAGTGATTTATTATACCAAATGATCTATTATACCAATGAGTATAATAGATCATATTATTGATTCTTGTAGTAGGGATGGGAAAATAAACAGCCAATTAAAATTGTTCAAATTTTAAATCTAAACTCAAATTTTTAACTGCTATTATTCCAATTTTTTTATTTTGTAGAAGGAAGTTTATATTTTGAATAACGTAGCCCACATCTTTTCCAAATTTAATAAATTTATTCAATATTGTAGGCCTATGGTTAGGTCATATATTGTCAGGGATGCTCAGAGTGTCATAGCATTGTTTAGTTTTTTTAGTGATTGTTAGATTTTTCCTTGTGTGAGTGAACTATCATGAGAACATTCAAATATTTGAAAAAATAAAACAAATCCAGCTTAAGTCACATTATGCTTTAAAATATTGCTTGAAAAATATCAAAATATTAAAAATGTCCTTTCTTTTGCAAGTCTTCCATTTTTGAAATATTTCTTGAATTGAACGAAGGAGTTGAAAAAGTGGATGAGACATCTAATCATGTAGATGTAAAAGATATTTTCTTCTAATAAAATTTGAGCTCAAACACATACCTTCATCTCATTCAAATCTTCATGTAGAGCTCATTGATTGACTGACAAGGTATGGAAAATGGATGATTTATTTTTGTACTTGTTCAAGTACGAGCAACTTTATAAGAATTATGTAGTAACTGTAGGCTACTTTAAAGGTTTGGTGCCATGAAAGTTACGTTCTATACACTCATCCATTCGAAAAAATACAAATGATTACACAAAGAAATCCAAAACGTTCTTCAAATCTATGATAGATTGAAGTGAATACATGATTGTATACTATAAGTTACCTTTTTATAATAATTTGAACTTTATCTCGAGTTTATGGATATTTTTTAAAACTCAATAAAAATCACTTATAAATGGAATTTTAATGTCAGTATTAATGTCAGTATATGCGTGGTTGGATGTTATGAGGTGGTCAGCATAAACACAACATAAACACCAACCTTGAAATTCTCCACATACAACAAAAAAGCAGAAAATTAAACATATTGGAACAATTTGAAATTTACAATCACACAAAACAGTTTCCCAACAATATCCTGAATGATCAATTGAACTTATCATCCCACACCCTTTTTGACAAAATTCACCAAAATTCAAAATTTCCGCCCTTATAACAACTACACCCCCACACCACTATCCCCATTCTTTTCCTCCAACCACCTTCCACAGCATAACCTTGAACAGAGTTTACTGTTCAGTCTGAAAATGGCCACACAACAGGTCGAAACTATAGTAACTACTATTAAGTAAGTTTATTTCCATTCATAAGTGATTTTTATTGAGTTTTAAATTTTAAAGTGGAAAAAAGAATGGATACACAACACCATAATGGATATTTTATTGAAAATTACAACGATATACAACTTCTTCAAATTAAATATAACTTACCCAAGTTCATTTTTGTGCAAACTTTATTTCTATTGCTGTAAATTCGGAAGAATAAGATTAGAGATTACAAGGAAAGTTTTCAATAAAACTATGTCAGAGAGAAATTCTTCCTCACGTCAACTTCTACGCTCGGTATCGTGGGAAGCTGGTCTTTTCAATACTCAGGAAGCTGTGTTCAGTTGAGATTGGAAATATGGATTAGCTGAATATTATATGGAAGAAGATATAGGGTAGTGCAATGTGTGGGTCTTGATAATATGGTACATGTTTGGTCATACATGGCGCTCGCTGACTCCCTGGAATAAACACCATCCTTATCAGCTATCCTTGGAGACATTAATCATGCCAGCAAGAAGTGTTCCCTCAACCCTTCCCTTCCTTCAAACCCCTCTACGATCCCAAAATCACGTAATAAATTGTTTGGAGCTCGCACGAACCGAATTCATTACAAAGCATAACTATCTATCTCAGTTTCCCTAGATTTAAGATGATTGCAATTGATTGTCTTTTTTGCTCCCAAGAGCTCTGTTGTAGTCTGGAAAGATTTTGCCTCAATCTGGCTGCAAATGCTTCCTGAATACTGTTAAAACTCATTAAACGATGCTGATTTATTGTCTTTTCTCCATTAGGACTGGTGGGGTGCCGAAACCATTCAAGGAGAGTAAGCTACCAACGAGCATTAACTAAGCCTTAATTTTCTTGTCTTGTGTTGTAAAGAGTGTTAACTTTACTGGAGTTGTGATTTCTCAGGATATTTTTCACCCAGAATAGTAGATTATTTTTTGTTACTACAAACACTATTGATGTATGAAATTTTTGAATAACTAAATTCAGAAAATAAAAAGTGCAGTAGACTATTGGTCTATAATGTACCAAACCCTCAAAGTACAGGAATAAAAAAGACAAAAACAAGCCTACCTGTACTTTTGACAAGTCCTTGCGCTTGATTGGTTTAGAATAATACATTACCTAATAGATTTGGAAGCATTTGAGAGTATAATGATCCAGTTTTCAACTAAAAATCTCTATTCTTTCTACTGTAGCAGTAAAGAGTTCTTAGGTGTACTTAAATATTATAGTGTGTGAATTTTTTTAGTGAATTAATTATACAGGATTTAGGATTTTAGTTACTGGATTTATACAAGTTCCGGATGATAATTTCAAAAAGTAAAGAATTGAAGCATACCGTAGTGAAAAGTAATAAGAAAAGAATAAAGTTTTCGAACTTCTATGCTCTTAGCCAGCTAGAACTACTTTACAGAGCCAGGGGTGAAAAAGAAAAAGAGTGTTTGCCACTTCCATGATGACAGCGATGAGACGCATACGAAATTGACCACCGTGAAGCTGGCTTGAAACTTATACATTCTCTTTCTTTCTAGATCTCCTTCTTCCTCGTTCTCTCTTTCTCATTCAGAGCGTCTCTTATTCTCTTTCTAGAGCTGCAGGCTCACAAGCCATTCTTCCAAATTACTTGAACTTCCTAGCGCACCAATCAGGCTGCGAAGATAATAAAGTTGGTGGCATGATAAGTACGAGCCAAAATTTCGAACACACATTGAGATTCTTTATCGTACACACTTTAATTCAAAGAGTGTGAAGTGTCATCAAAGTTGATGGTGTTAAAACGAAGACGAAAAAAGTTATTCTTGAATAGAGATTGGAGAAAGAGCAAATGGTTACAGAGAAAGTATAATAATAAGCTACATCAAGCCAAGGGGAGTAACTATTGTTCAGAATAGTAAGCTGGAAAAGCATTGGGGATTGAATGACTATAACAAATTCTTGTTGTTGGTAACTGCATGAGTGTAGTCCATTTCTATACTTTCCTGAGCTCTCCTATAGGAAACCTTTCCTACGGTAGGCTATAGGAGTTTTCCTGAAAATTCTAGTGAGAGTGAGACGGAATATCTCTCTTATCATCATGAAACAGTCCATTTTTGTACCTACAAAGAATAATGTATATATTTCTTGGCGTAGAGATTTCTTTTCACCAGTTTAAATTCATCTGCTCTACATTCTATGGTTTTCAGTTTATAATTTATTGTTGTTTTATTCACGAGGTCATGTAGAATTTGAACGAAAATACTATTAGCAGTAATGTGTAATGAATTAATGCTTTTTCATTTCTGAGTGAAACCAAGAACTGTATTGAGATCTACGCCGTTTCACTGCTAGATAGAATTTTTACCTGCGATACACGGCTTTTAATAGCTTTTCACTAAAAGTTATACCTACACGTAGGCTTTAGTGATTATTAGGGTGATGGTGATGATGTGAGATGAATTTAACGACTTTTTAGGTAAGTTAAATTTAACGAATTTAGGTAGCCTGGACTTACAGATTGACATTTTTTGGTGAAAATCTATCAAGATTGATGGAAATCGTAGTGAAAAATGCTGGTCAATATTTTAATAGTACTCCAGGTAATTATAAAGTTTCAGACAGGAAATATAACTATGAACTGGAATTTCAATTATATTATAGGTTTTATTTTACTGTAGATCGCAGATAGAAAGTTCTAGTTTGAAATGTAGATCGCAGATAGAGACTTCTAGTTTGAAATTAAAAAAGTTTTCTAGATAAGATTACTCAAAATTGAAAATAGTACTCTGAGCCTGCAGTTCACGTGGACATCATCTTCATTATAAGGATAATTTCAAGTTCATTTGGGCATCACCTGATTGTAGAAACGTTTCCTCTCTTCGACAATATCATTCATACATTCATTTAATAGTTTTATCTCTAAAATTATATATTGCTTGTTGCTTATTCCATAAGCAAATATTATGAAATCACGTATATCAATCATAATATCTATAAGTCTATAATGGGAACTGAATACCAAGGCTTCGTTTGTGATAATTTAATTATTTTTCAAAGGTCCCTGTGAAAAAAATAATTATTCAAATACGGTAATTTTCTAGTTATTACCTTGCATTATTTGCTTTACGCACAGCCACCATGTGAATTATACAGGACCGTCTCCTCCTGTGTTCCAAGCAGCAGTAAAGTACCGATGTGATTACATGTTTGATGTACGTTTATATTTTTATCTCACCAAGTCAGGTGCGTGGAAAAACTAGAAAGCATATGAAAGGCTGGCAACCACCTCATTCAGCAATGCATGTTGATTAGGGATGGAGAGCAAGGTCTTATCACATATAGCCGGCGAATTTTTCACCTAAAATGCACATTAGTATGTAAGCGCACGGCAATATACGCCTGGAATCACGATATTCCTACTAATGAATGTGATAGTTCATATCCTCGAAAATATTACAATCTTTCTTGTTCAGCTATATTGCCCTATTTTTCATTTACAGTATTATATTTATATTTTTTTAAATTTGTGATGAACCGATTCCTTCTACATTTTTGGAGATAGGCTCTTTTCCTGGGTCCCAGAGAACTAATAATTTGCCATTTCAATCAATAACTATTCCTTTAGATATATTAAAAATTAAAATATGAATACGAATAGTTCGTAGGTGATAGTGTAGACAATTAATATTAATAGAGATTCAGACAAATTAAAAATATCATTAAAATAGGCTACACAATTACAGAGTGGGATAATTTAAAAAGTTCGATTCCATTATGCTTCAGTACGCTGATGACGTAGTGATTCTGG
This sequence comes from Sogatella furcifera, assembly GCA_017141385.1. Taxonomy (NCBI): domain Eukaryota; kingdom Metazoa; phylum Arthropoda; class Insecta; order Hemiptera; family Delphacidae; genus Sogatella; species Sogatella furcifera. The sequence continues at coordinate 29,746,856 of CM029547.1, forward strand.
CAGATAGTGTTCCGGATGAACGCAATAAATTGAAATGTCTTTTTGAGTACAGTGAGAAACTGGGATTAAGAGTTAATTCGGAAAAGACCAGAGTATTGCCATTTCACAGGGGCAGGTTGAGAGCACTCAGACCGTTTTCGTTCAATGGGCATTGCATAGAGCTTTGTAAAGAGCACTATAATTATTCAGGAGTCACTTTCCAGTCGTCGGGGAAATTTACTTCTATGTGTAAAAACTCCATTATTAAAGCTAAAACTGAGACAGGTGCAATGATAGCGGTTCTAGCAAAGATAAAATCGGATGATTGGTTAGGAAAAATGAAACTTTTCGACTCCGTAATTATACCACCTGCATTATAATGGCGCTGAAGTTTGGTCACTGGGTAGAGAGGAAGCTGTCGAGGTGTTCAGTTATTTTTTCTCAAGCGAACTCTTTTATTAAATCGCACCGCTCCCGGGTGGGCAGTTAGGATAGAGATAAACCGCTCCAGCTTGAAGCTTCATCTTTTTGCAAGGCAGTTGAACTGGCTATTGAAAGTTTTGAATATGAATAAATCAAGATTACCTTATGCATGTTACAGGGTTTTTTGTCAATCTAAATATGACAAAAACGATAACTGGGTGTACTGTATTAGGAAAAAGCTGAGGGACATTTGTTTAGAAATACCAGGGTTTTCGGATGAGTTTGATGAGGTAGATTTGAGCAATTATTACGACGCAATTTTGAATAGATACGCATGGCTGCTGAGGGAGGTTGATAGGCAGAGCGCGCTTAGTACTCTTACTTGCCAACGATATTACGGCTTGAATCCAAATTTTGAAATAGTAGTTCAATTGACTTTCCCTACTCCTGTAAATAGAATGAGATGTCACACGCAGTTGCGGATACCAACAATAACAGGTGTGCATCTGTACTTTAATTTCAGTAAGGCTAATCTCAATCCAGAAAATATATGTTTAGCATGTAACTCAGGTTTGGAAACATTAGAGCATTTTTTTATTGAATGTACTAGATACCCAAATTAAGAGCCCAGTATCTCATGGAATACATAAAAAACATAGTTGATCCTTCAAATTAGGTGTTGGTTCTATTATCAAATCTAAATAGTGAGAAAATAAAAAACGTTTACCTGTATTGTATCGAGGCTATCAAAGAGAGATACTAGGAAATAGAAAGTGGTTTGTAGTTTATAGTTTCAGCAGCTTGAACTATATTCCTATTTAATTTAATTCTTAATAATGCATTGATAACCAAACTAGTTTTGTGATTTCTATTGTTGTTTTTGAATAATATATTATTGTATGTTAGCGGGTTTTGTGATTTAATGATAAGTTATGTTTTTTGTATTGTTATGTTTATTTAATGGTTATTGCATTCAATGTTGTTTGTATGAGTAATTGCTCAAAAACAAATAAAACTATATTATATAATTTGAAAAAGTTCTATCAAGTCGAGTATGTTCTTCACTGTAGCAAGGATGAATATAACACGAGAATAGTAAAGGAAAAATTAATATTGTTGAAGTCGGTGACTATTGCTCAATTTTCAGTCTGTCATAGTGGGTTCCCTGCTTTACTGTTTCGACCGTGATGTGCTGCGCTCTAAAGAGAAAAGCATGAACTCTTTCAAGGATTTTGTGTTGCGACAGTACAAGTAAAGTTGTACTCCCTTTAGTTTTCCCCCTTCTCTGTGTTTATGTCAACTGAATTTCCTTCTCTGTGGTTATGGTTATGCCAATTGAATTGCACAATCAGACAGTACAAGATTGATGGAATCTATCACAATTGTAGCCCTCAAAATGCCATTCAAAGACCATTATGTTTATGAAATCGAAATGAAATGAAATCGAATCGAAATCCTACATCACAAACAGGAAAATGTTCGTTCAAATAAATCATATGAATCACAAGGGATTTAGGAACACCTTCAATTCAGGAATGAGAACAAGTAGATGCGGCGTGCCCCAAGGTCCAATTATGGGACCAGTTCTCTTTATTTGTTACTTAAAAGGTATCCCACATCTTGAAGGCGATAGTGAACTAGTTTTGTATGCTGATGACGCGAACCTAAAAATTTCAGCAAAATCCCAAAAAGAAATTGAGAAAATAGCAGTAACAAACCTCTCCACTTTGGCAGGACATTTAATGGACAAAAAACTTATAATAAACCCAAGTAAAACAAATTTATTGACATTCTCAACACAGCAGGCAAAAACATTTCACCCTTTAATAATTTTAGACAACCAAGTTATCTCCCAGTCTACCTCTTCCAAGTTCTTGGGCTTAACAGTTGTTCAAAACTTGAATTGGACAGAACATGTCGCAAGGATATTGTCACGAATATCGAGTGGACTATATGCTCTTAGAAAGATGTCTCCCATTTGTAAAATAGAAACGCGAAAAACCATTCATTTTGCATATGTACACTCAATAATATCTTTTGGAATAAGTCTTTATGGATCTACCTCAAACCAAAACATGGATTCAATTCTAAAAGTACAAAAACAGGCAATAAGAATAATCCTACAGCTAGACGCAAAAGCATCAGTCAAAGAACATTTTGCTCCCTTGAATATCATAACAGTCTACAGCCTTTACATCTTTGAGACAGTTATGTGTTTAAAAGAAAACCCTGAAAATATTTTGATTTTGGGACATAATCATGGATACAGTACTAGGAACGGAGATAAACTTTTACACTTGCAAAGCCATAGACTAGAGTTCTATAAGAAGAAGCCCACATACATAGGTGCCAAGTTTTATAACAAGCTGCCATCTAGAATCCAAGATGAGACAAATCCCAATAAATTTAAAGTAGAATTAAAAAGATACCTCACAGAAAGAGCTCTCTACAGTATAGAAGAATTCTTATCTTGATAAATGAGGGCAACTTTTATGTGTCAAGTAATATTTTATTAATTGTAGAGCCTATGTATAATTATCTAGGTGACAAGTTGAATGAGTATCATATATTTATTGTTTGATCAAAGATAGGATATTATTTTTATATTTGACTGTAGTTCTCAACCATGCTACTTTTTACTGACCTATTTTAGTGATAGAATCATAATGAATAAAAGTGACACTATTCATTGTATGTATTGTACAATTTTGTGAATAAAGAAATTATGAAATGAAATGGAGTTTCACTTATTTCTCTCACTTGGGAATACCTATTTAAATAGATCATTGAAATAATGAATTCCAAATTACTGGGATAATTAATATTTGTTTTTTAATATCTTGTTTTTTACTGTGTATTTTCTTATTAATAAAAATGGATGATTTTATGGAAAGTAATCATCACCCAAGGAATCTAGATTTTTCAATTTATCATCATCATTTTCACTATGCTTTCCGACATGCCAAAACTATCCTGAAAAATAGTGATCCCAGTTTCTCAGTATCTCAGTACAGGTACCACTATCACAGGATTCTATATATATTATAATCTGAAACTTATTCGTCATACCAAAAATTTATTCTCAGCTATAAATATTGTGCATTCATAATAGGTTGAAAAATTAAGATGAAAATTAAGTTCATTGTATATTAATTGTGCTCACTTCCATTTATTTTGTTGTGCTTCATTACTATAGAGCTTATACATATAATCTCTAGTCACATATTTTTCTTCATCTTAATCTTTCAACACACTATGGATGCTACTCTATTCTTATATGCTATATTGTAGTTCAGCAATTATCAAACATGAATATAATTGAAAAATAATCACCTATGATTACTGAAAAGTTGCTTTAAAGAGAACAATTACATCCTTAATTGATAATATCAATTAAGATATTCTCTCAGATTCTACATGAGAATATTGTTAATAATTCTATAAATTTTGAATTTCGAAGCTGTATTTAGATATATTTTTTTCCAGAGAAGAAGCTTCTCTCTTAGACAATTTTATTCTATGCTAGCAGAATTTTTCTGTCACGTAAAATTATAGACCTGCAAATTGATATTTTCCTGCCCACTAAATGTTACTAGACTGTATAATTTTCTGTTACTGGACAAGGACAGTGGCCTAGCCAGAGAATGTTTTCGGAGCGATGGTCGGAGGGGACTGCCAGAAACAATACAATTTGAGTATGGAGTATGTACTTTTTGGGGTAGATTGTACTGGTATGTCACATGGGTGCTACCTAGAAAAATAAAAGGGTCTTTTCAAGGTCTAAATCAGGAAAAGGCTAGGTCACTGGGAGTGGATAATCAACAGTATTTATACTCTTCTCACTTCTAGAAATCCTTTGAGCTTTCATGCAGGAAATCAGAGTGTTTGATTTCATTAGTTTCATGGTCCGTAATATTCTCTAGACATAATTCAGTTCACGGCAATGGACTGGCGCGTTTCAAATGCGGTAGGTTGACAGTAGACAGTATTGGGGATTGTGGCTGGACGAAATTCTTCGAGGTCACACTAACGCTGTTTGCTCCTGTTCACAAGTTTCAATTACCGGCTTGCATCCCGGTCCGGTCCCTAAGCACAACTTATTGTGGTCGCACTGGGCTCTTGGTGCTCGTCTATCTTAACTTGTCGACTCTAGCCCGACCTTTTTTCTACTAAACACAATGCTTTTGTCTTTCCAAGTTGGCTGGAGTACCCCCCCCCCCACCAACTTGCACTGTGCCACATAACTTAATCGCTCTCAACGCAACTCAAGCTTAGTGGAGTTTAGATGGGCGCTTTTCTCATACATCATAATTGGAGCTATAACACTGAAAACCAGAGTTTATAAGAAAGCAGTCAACTAAAAGTAGAGAAGAAAATAAAAAAGTCATTCTAATAACCTATGTTTCTGTTTTTTTTCAACATAGCTCTTATCAATGGGTTTTGAAGTTTATAACAGTAGTCTCATATAAAGCATTTTCACCTATGCTTCTTCGATGATGGTGGCTAGGCAAAATAGATTATTTGTATTTATTGGAAATTGTGAGTTTAAAGGGGTTTCAAGATTTTGCGATGTTTTTGTTATAAATTTCTTAAACGTATATACTTATATGCAGTACTAATAAACATAATTATTTCCAAAAGTTAATATCATTAGTATTAGTTCTAAATTACGGTCTAATATATATACATATCTAATAATATATACGGTTCTAATAAACCCGAATATATTTTAAATGAAAAGACAAGATGTTGCCAAACAACTCATTTATTAAAAAATCAGTGGTTTGACATCTTGTCTTTTCATTTAATATGGATAACTACCACAATATCACCTCCACAATACTCAAAAACCGAATATATTTGTTTCACCTTATGGATACTTTATAAAGAATCCCTTCTGATATAGCTAGTATCCTTTGTTCATTTCATATCCAGTTAATTCAGTGTTTGAAGGCCTACTTTCTTGAGCTCTTTAATAAAGCCTACTGCAGCCTACTGTTTAAATAAACATTGTATCTGATGTTTCATTTACCATGTAAACAGTCATCATTATTCACTCACTCATCATCCCCTTTGCTTAAAGTACTTGCTATCAAGTCGCAATTGTAACAATAAAAAAAAGAGTGAGTGAATGATGATGACTGTTTACATGGTGGAAGAAAAATCAGATACAACGTATATTTAGACAGTAGGCTGCAGTAGGCTGCAGTAGGCTACAACGTTCATTTGATTCACTTCAACTCAATACTATTTACAGCAGAGAGTTATGGGTCTCTGTATATAGAATATAACATTAGCAGCAAAAGCAAAACCAGTTTGTAACGTTCAACTCCTTATTATTTCTCTCTCCAATACTGACTTGACAGCTTCTAGTTCGGCACTATCATTGCTTCACTTCGCAGCAGGGGTGCCCATCCCCCCCAAGGCTGATGGCGCAAAATCCCACCCAAAATTCATTAATAGTCCTGTACTATAATTCCTCAAAAACCCCAACTAACCCCCCCACTACTAACAACAAAACGTGAGGACCAATTTACCAGTAGAATCGTTGACTTCATTGACTGAAATAATTAAAATATTTCAATAAAAGTTTATTTCAGCAACTATAGGTAAGTTACTCTATTTGACGTAACTTTCGACTTGAAGCCTCACACTCGAAATAGATAATACCATGTCTAGTATTCCAAGACAGAAATTCGCACTTCATAATATAGAAGTGTAACGAGAAGTGTAACAGCCGGCAACCATATTCTACATGCAATTTGCAACAAAAAATGTACAGTAAAGGTTTTTCTTATCGACCTTCGTTTTCGAGATATATAGATTTTTCGAATTCTTCAAGTAGGCCTACATACCGCCATTAAATCGTCAATATATCGTTGAAAAGAAGATAAAATTTCACATTGATTTAAGGTATAACACATGCCGAAGTCGATTACTGAGCAGTATTTTTTAGCGGTCAAAGTTGAAAAAGAGTGATTTTTCAAGTTTTTTTTTAAATTTCAAACGGATTTTTCTTTATTTTTTTCCAGGGTACAAAATAATTTTTATAGCGCAAAAAGTTTTTCATTTGATTATTTCTCATATGAGACCAAGTACAGGGATCTAGCCCAAATCCATGAATCAGAATTCCAGTTTTAATTTGATTTAAAATGAGACTAATCTTGTTGAGTGTGAATAATCGTCTACAATTTGATCGCTTTGTTTCGAGTGATTTAGGTCATACAAAATACTTTTTCCACTGTAAATTTGGCTTAGAAATGCAATGGAACTGGTTAGAATTTTGAATCTGCAGTGGTTATTGGGATATTTGTAAAAATATGAAAATAATTAGTATTTTTCAATTTCAAAGAGTATTAACATGTTTACCTGATGCTTCAACTCACTTTTCTGTGGCTGAGACTTGTGAATAATTTAGTTTTGAATAAGAAGTGTTCAGTCAATAATCAGGACTTATTTCAATACCTATTTCTGAAATAAATTAGGCTACAGTATAATATTAATGATACTCACATATGGTCTTGATTTCTACGATTTATGGTCTCTATGATTTTTTTCTACGATGGTCTTGATTACCGTATTGAATTAAACTACAGTTCCATCTATGAGACCACCTTATTATAAGATTATAAGGAAATCGAGATAAGGAATTTTTTCAAAGGAAATCGAGAAAAATTATCTCACTTTTTCTGATTTTTGTCTTGAATGTATCGAGTATGAACAATCTTCAATCAAAAGAGGCTATTGATCTTAGTATCCAATATCACAATCAAATGTGTTTTTTTTGTTTTGCTCCTGTTATGTATAATTGATAGTTGGTTTAAAGAACTTGTAAGCGCTCCAGTCCTTCGTCAAGAACCAAAAATATTACTAAGAAAGAGAAAAAAATCACAGTAAAATAAAAAATGAGGTCAGTAGAACATGAAATAAATTAACGTTTTCCCACTCCACAACATTCTAAAAACCATGAGCTCGGTTACGCAATATTTGAAAAATTAACACTATAATTAAAAACAACAATATTTAACTGCTCTTCAATATAACATTCAATTTCAAATCAGAATGCTGAAATATCATGATTTACAATAAGTTGGAAAAATTGTCAAGGTCTAGATATTTATTTCCATTTCCAGATTTATCACTATTTTCTTGCAGCCGTGCTTCCCCTGAGAGCTTGTACTCAGGCAGCAGCCACTTATTAACTGTATTCTATAGAACTCATGCAAAGCTGAAAGAAAATAGTCTTCCCGGCTAGCCTACTTATCAATGAATATTTTTTTAATTATAGCCTACTTTACCTTTCATATTACCTTTACTTATAGTTCATCACCCGACGAAGCTTTTTTGCTCCTTTGGCTTGTTTTTCCATAACGTTTTTATGGACTTTCACTTTGATTACCTATTTTATATTCCACCGGAATGTAACCCCTTTGTACTGTACATGAACTCCGCACATTATTTGTATTTTTCAACTTTTTTGGAATCATAACTTAGTAAGTCTACATTCAATTCAAAAGTAAAAATAGAAAACACTATAAATTCATAAACCACCTACTGTATTACGAACACCAAAAATACCACCGCTCAATCCCACAGCAGAACAACAACTGAATGTGCATATGAGCATTGTATGAAATTGAATATTGTCAAGTCGTCAACTACAAAGGAGGAATAATTACAGGAACCTATTAAAATCGATTTTGTTTGTTCAGGTCTGAATTCTATTGAAAGTTTTGTGTTCATTCTGAGAAATGAGATCAACTCAGTCGAACGGAAGCCTGGCAGCCGCGGTGATTTGTAAACATGAATCGTTAGACATTGTTGATCCATAACAACTATAGGCTACTAATAAGTGAATTAACTATATATGTATTGGTTCTACATCTACAACTGAGAGAGACATTATTCTATTCAGTTGGATTATGAAAATATATAGAAAACGTTTAGGCCTACATGTGAAAGTGAACCATTTAAAATAATAACTCCATATTACTGTAATCAAATTAATTTGTTGATTCCCCCCCGAAATTTTCAAAATCTCCCCCGAATTTCGTGCCGATGGCGCAGCTTGCGCCATCAATCCCCCCTGTGGGCGGCCCTGCTTCGCAGAAAAAGGAATGTAAAGTCAGTTCTGTGCTTGTGGTGTTTGTTGCTTAGTAGTTGACTTGAGCGAGAACAACATTGGAAAAGTCAGGGGTTGAAGTAATAAACGTCGATATTTGTGAGGTTAAGGTCTCAGCTTCAATCATTTTGAGCTTATGAGCGGGAGGTCAGCTGTATTACAGCGGCTTGTATTATGGATGGAAATATCGTTCTTTTTGGTAGTAAGCTCCGCCTCGAAGCATTCTGCGAGAACGATGTTGTAATCTCGCTGTGGGTGGTAAAGGCACTCCCGGGGCCCATGTTTCCTCCCTTAAAACGATATCATATTTCGTTCTGAGCCAACTAAAGTCTAACTTATTCTAGCTCTGCTTTTGTGAGTCGAAATAGGAACAAGCTTCAGTCTAGACAAGGCTGGTGTGAGAAGAAAGAATCCTAAAATCGTGGAAGGGAAGATTTCAGCGAATAAAAAATATCATAAAATTAGAAATGATTTCTTTCAATATCGATATAGATTGGTGCTGTGTAATTCAGCCAGATTTTTTGAAAATTAAATTAGTCAAACGCAGTCAACGCACATATAGTTCGCGCTAGCTGAGAAGAAACAAGATTACAATGTGAAGTCTATTGTGACTGCGTGTCTTTTCAGCTTGCGCGAACTATAAAAAGTGTATAATGAATAAAATGGGTTTAACTAATAATCTAAAATGAGCCGATATGCTTCCATTCAGTCCTTGGAGAATGTATGTTATTTATAAATTTATGTTCTTTTTTAGAGTTACCAGAGTTTTGAACAGATTTTCCATAAGCTGCTGCATCTGAATCATTGTTAGCAGATTTTGACTTGGTAATATTACCAATTACTGAAATTCAATAATATTAACCCGTACTAATATTAAATCATGTAAGCCTATGTGAAGTTTGATTAGAATTAATTTTTGATTGGGAAATGAAATTGCAATACCTGCACACCAAGTTACGATGCTTATGATGGATTGGAAAAACGATTGCATTGTAAATAGTGTGGGAGTATTATTTACTTTTTGGATAAGAAAAAATTCTGGTTATTGAGATAAATGTAAAGCAATCATCTCTATATACCAGGCACCTGGCGGCTCGTGCCCACGAAACAGGTGAAGTGCTGTACAGCAAAAGATACGGGCAATTCACCTGTTTCGCAAGTACGAGCCGCCAGTGATAGGCTATCAGGAATCATCAAACTCTTGAAAAGTATTTATTCGTTGATTCATCAAATTGGTTAGTTTGTGCTCTGACTTGGAATCTATTCGTGGATGCTGAATAGAGCTGTGAATAGCGGCTCAGGCAATTGACCTCTTTCGTCATCCTATAAGTACAAGTTGAATCTGGCTCGAGCAACTCTTCTCTTGCCATGTTTCGAGCGAGCATTGATGCGAACAGTGCATTGTCCATTCATGAGGTTAGACGTCTCGCGTAGATGTGAGAGCGGCAACGGTAGAGTGAGATAGAGTTAGTTTGGCGGAGAGCAGGAGAGGTACAGCTGGCAGCATCTGCAGTTGGCAAGGTGGCAATTTGGAGTTGCCTTCAGACGTTGCAAGTGCTTTATTCCAGTTCATCTACGTAAGAGTGTCCCAGGAGATCGGTGCAAGTTATTGGTCTGAACCGGTGGCAGCATTCAGCTCATCCGCTGAATAAAACACTCCAACAGACGCTTTCTTTTTCTCACCGTGCCGCCTTCTTCAAGAATCCTCATCTACAAGTCTCTCGAGAAGCTTCAATAACATGAAAACGCTTCCCTTCTCCAGCAATCATACAGTTTTCGAATGGCTTCAATGATGCTGCTGCTGCTCCCAATAATTACTCCGATTTCTGTTCAGACTCTGTACCTTCTCTTCCATTATTCATTCATTTGCCAGACCTTTCTTCCAGAACACCAACCCGAGAGAATATTTTTCCTCCTATTCTAGAGGAATCTCAGATAGTCTTGTATATTAATGATTGAATGGAAAGCCGGAACACAAAACTTGACTGGAGCTCCCAACAGTTGAGATTTATTTTTCATATCAATTTAGGGATAAGAGCTCGATTTGCGATAGCTTTCTTGACGAGATGTATATTGTTTGCCTATATTTTTTGATTAATATAAAATATTTTATTCCTGTATTCAAATTTTGTAAGTTTGAAAATTATCTTCACTAATTTTATTTGATGTTTGAGTTTTTAACGTATTGTTTTTGTTTATTCACAATTACATTCTATTAGAATGAATCAGACAATGTTTTTCATCACCTCGTATCTCAGCATCTTTCAGATTCTTCTTCTCTGGAACTGTGGATCAGGAGATTACAAAGAGATCAACTTCTCAATCACGGCAATGAAAAGATGTTGGAATTAACCTGAATTATTGAGGCTTCCGGCACTAATTCGTACTATTCGTTTGGCTACAATCCACTCCTAAATAAAAGATACATACAAATTGGACTTCATTATTTTCAAGTTAAATTATTTCTGACAAGATTTGTATAAAAACTACTTTCGGAGATATTTCTATAGCTTGATTAAGAATAGTACGCATAGATTGTTCTCAATCAAGCTATAGAAAAATGTTGTCCAACAACTTTACTGAAAAGCACGTTGCGAGACAGTTGTCCTTCCTCAAAAGTTGATAAGTGTTTTTCATTTATTCAAGAGCTAAATCATGTAGGCTTAAGATAAATTACATGTATTGAAAAAATCGGTTCTTGTTGTCAGTTTGTCATATTTGTTTGTCTATTCAGTAAGGAAACAAGCAGATCTTCAATCTTCAAGAAATTGCTCAAGTTAAGAAACATGATATTTAGGATGAGATGGAATGATGAACAGAGGAGATATCATAGGGTCGCTGTAATACATACGGTAAGCTAGCAAACTCTTTAATTTGTACGTGTAAGTTTCATGCGTGTACTTTAAACTGGAAATTCGGCGTTGCTTGAATTCTACCTACTGTAATCTAGAACTCGCTTCCACTGACGACGTTTGTTGAATTCAAATCAGCCGACACGAATGGAAACACATGATCGTGCCCCGCCACTTTCGGATGAGCTCGAGTTGCAGCTAGAACTCCCTTCCCGCCGCCTCTAATATCAAATCCGGATTCAACTCGTATTGAAATTGGTCTCCAAGTTCTACCTGACTGCACACATGTGTATGTGATTCCATCAAATCTTTGACTCGGTTGACTCCATCAGCACAAATTACACGGATAATATTGAATCGATTATATTATGATCATATACTTCACTGCTGCTGCAAACTTTGCCAGACTTGCCACCTGCTCACCGCTCCTACATTGGATTAAGCATCGCCCTACTTTGTTGCTAATTGGAGGTCTGAAACTAAAGCTATGAAGTTGTTTGAATTTGGTTATTACAAGTCACTTGTCTCAACTATTTCAGATTACATCAACCTCATTGAAAATTGAATAATAAGTGGGGACTCTCAGCATCATCCATCAACAATCGGAATAATGATTATGACCAACTTCGATAATAAATTTCAATAGGAGGCTAACAGCTCTGGTACTCTGGTAGTTCATCCAATGCAAGTTACAAGCTACAAGTTAGTAGTGGAAAAATTACCATTAAACAAGACAATCTTCTGGAAACAGTATTTTACAATGTAACTTGTTCTCTTCAGCTATTAATTTGCCAAAGCAAAACTTCCCTGATTCACCCATACTGCTTCAAAGTTTATGATCAATGTATTTTCCAGTATTCAAGTTGATAACCATGATTCAGTGGTGGTATGATAACATTCCGTATAATTCAAGATGATGTTATATTATGGTATTATAATAGTTTTTTTTAATTTCCTTGTCCATGAGACAGTTATTTGTCCATGAGACATATTGGTGAATTGGCCAACCCTTAAGCCAGCTCCATACATGCGCTATTCGGGAAACACCGAACACCTAGTCGCCGAATCATGACTAGTGTGGAGCGGAGTGTTCGCTATTTGGGAAATAGCGAACACGAATGTTTGTGTGTTCCGTCCATTGTCGGTCTTTTGGACACATAAAAGTGGACGAATGTTTGGCAAATAGCGAACTTTTTGCCCATCCACACATTCGCCTTCATGTTCGGCTAATTTTGTTGTTTGTTGTTGCATGTAGATTGAGGTTAAGTCAATTAAGGAAAAGTTTCTTATGTTTTAATTTAATACATAATTTTTTTAGACGAGATAAATATTAAATTACAGTCTTTGGATGATTTTTAAGTTATATAATCAATTTTGATACTATGAAATTGAATTAAATTCAATTCAAATATTATATTGAAAACTAGTGAATGTCCAGCCCGTTTCAGGTTACTGAATTATAATCTTGATTCTTTAAATGTTTTAAAAATTCCTACAAACATTAATATTCAATTAATACCAAGATGTAAGTTGAAATTAGTACCATAGTGTTAGATTTTTGAAAGTTGAAATTTTCGACAGTATTTTGACATTATTGACCTTGAAAATGTCACCTATTCGGTTGACGATTCGCCATTCCCAGTACGAATACATGCTCGGAAAACCACGCGTGTGTGGAGATGTGTGTTCGTTAGTTGGGAAATAGCAAGCAAAATGTTCGCCAAACACCAAATGTTCGGTATTTCCCAAATACCGCATGTATGGAGGTGCCTTTAGAAGTGCTGGATAATGTCAAAAAATTTAAGTTGAAGTAAATTTATCAAACTAATAGTATTTTTCACACACAAGCAAAATCCTGTGGCTCGTTCTCATTGATCAATACGTATTGACAACTAAAATAAGATGACTTTTCTCTCTGACTTATCGACAAATTTGGTGTAGATTCAGTAAAGCAGTGGCACAAAGTGGCGAATAGTTGGCGACTAAGTTCGGTAATGACTACAATGGGCATTATCGGTGAGTAGGCCTAGCGTGAGCGCTGTTCTGTAAGCCGCTTTAGGGGGGAGGGGGTACTGCAGACACGTTCAGCGTCAACTGCTACCGTGCTCATTATTAATAGCGGCCAGTTCACGTCTAATACGCTCATTAATACGTGCAAGCTCATTTGTCGGGCGTCCCTTGGAGTATTGCTCGGTCACAACTGCTACGCATCCCTTTTTCATGTTGTCTCCAAATACCGTACTGCGCATCCTACTTCATCCTATAACTTTGTATATCCACATACAACATATATATAACTGTGTTGCAACAGTTCACAAAACAGTGTTGTAGAACCGAAACAAGCTCCATCAACCGCCTATTTATCCACAAGCTTGCTATAGCCTACTCGGGGATCGCGCTGTTCAATCGCCATGTCTGACCAAGCAAAAAAGACATTCTGGAAAGATGGGAAAATGACTCCAGCTTGGTCAATATTTGTTTAAAAATTATAAATTTGGTCTCAAATTGTTGGAAACATTCTGATCTACTATGTGAGACCAGATTCATAATTTTTCAACTAATATTGACCGAGTTGAAGTCATTTTCCCATCTTGCCAGAATGTCTTCTCTCTTGAACAGACTATACCATCATTAACCCTGATGGATTAAGTTCGCTATTCACGCACTTAATAACGCTATCAAAGGGTTTTGATTTTTTTGAAACTGAATACATATCGTCACATTAAATTAGTAAATTAAATATCTATTCAGAACACTGTTCTGTGATTTATGTGGAAAGTTGATTTACTACGATTATTAATTTTTTACGTCTTTTGGAGGAGATGATAAGCCGTCGGTCTTGACTACATAGAAAGTAAAAAGTAGACGTCATCTCTCATCAACATACCACCCTTGCACAAGCCTGAGAGCTCATGTCTTCTTTTCGAGATAATATTTTTTTTTTTGCACTGAATGATATAAACTTAAATAATATATGATAGCATCGATATAATGATTCACTTGGTTATCGACTCTTATCTCAACAGAGAAAGAGTTTTTTTTCAAAGAAGATAAGGTGATTTCGAGGGAGATCTCTGCAATCACAGAACAAAGAATGTGGTATATGAAGGGTGATGGCATAAAAATTCATTGAAGAGGATCTCAGCTGCAAAGGCATTCAGATAGGGTTAATACAACGAATGTATTTAATTAATCGAGCCGACGGACTGCTAAGATGGCCATTTACTCATCTGGATTCGAGGAGGCCAAAGATATCTAAGTTTTATTCTTTAAATTCGGGCGAAGAAGAAATTTCAGTGAATATGCGCTCCTGTTTCGGCGCCAAAACGTGGGAGTTAGGGGAGAGGGTAACTTCACTTCTCTAGCTTCCGTTTCATTTGCCACAAATCCTCTTTACCAGCTCCCCCTTCCCCTCCTCATCGCAGCGCCTCTCTCACTTTATTCATTACTCGCCTTCTCCCATTCTCGCGCCTTGATCCGACTGAGATAAAATTGTCTTTTCAGAAATAAGAACAAAATAAGACGTGAACTCTGATACGGTCTAATAACAATTCCTTTATATTCAACAAATCTGCGGGTAAGTAGCTGCAGTCATAATATAAAAGTATTCTTCCAGCTTTATCATTTCATCGCTGTTGACAAATTATGTGACTGATGAGTTTTCCTAGATTAGGATTTCGGATGAACCCTAGATATGGTTTTATTATGTTAAGATTTTATGTCTTCTATAATACGAAAGGTTGGTTAATTTAAAAAAATCATCATCTCTATTCATAATAAAATTATCAAAAATAATTTTAATTTCCTTGATTATGTTTCTATTGGATAATTATCCATTGGGATATAGCTGCTTTAAATGATTTATTATATCAGTTAAAGGAAGTTTTTTTAATCAGAGGAGACGATAAGCCGTCACGACTGCCTTAAAATCTCTTATCATCATCATCATCATCCCTCCCCTTATCCTCAAACAAGCGTAAAAGCTCATGTAGGCATCACCATCAGAAGAAAGTGAACAAATCGTTATTTTGGGGACAAAGGACAATCTAATAAGCTCGTAGACCTAGCTGATAACTGAAAAACTGCAGGAGAGACGTTAATACAATATTAAAGATTGAAGGTTGGGTTGGCGCAAGCGAGAAAGTCCAAAAACTATTCAAAAAAGTAGCACAAAACTATAGTTTTGTTATATTTTTCAAGAGTAGGTTCACATTATAATATAGCAGAAATGGTCATATAACATGTGAAAATCGATATTATGATGTAGTCATGAAGTGTAGATGATATAATTAGACTAAGTTGCTCCACGTTAGCCTTCTGTTGGGGTTACTTGGCAAGAAACTGGCGACAGGACAAAGAACATTGCTTTGACAAAGCATTGCTATTCGCGAGGCGAGCACATTTTTTGCAAACAAGTTTATTTGCAGCAGCAGGCGACAAAGAGCCAGGCGGTTGTTGTACGCGAGTTGTGAAATTAGTTGCCGAGGCATGATCAGATAGATAGAGGGAATGACGGTGGCTTTTGTTTGGGGTCCGGCTGCTGCTGCTGCTTCTGCGACTGCCTCTTCACAGTGTCCGACACTATTTAGTATGCAGGCCGCTTTACGTACGCTTCAGCCGTGATTTCATCTAATTATCGCTGGCCGGGGACTTTATTTACTCGCAGATGCGCTAAAAGGCCGCTCGCAAACTACAAAGTACTCAACAAGTAACCCTCTTATTACCAACATAATACCATTTGCATCAAACCCTAATGCAACCAGACGCGACAATGCTACTCTATATCCCTCTCCGTCTATTGTTGTTTTACTTTATTACTCAACTTAAGGGATGCAAATTGAAAGTACATTGACACACGATATATCATCATTGAGACGTTTGTAGATTTTTCAATTTTTCAGAGATTTGAAAATTTTTAATAAGGAAGCTCAATCAGTCAATATTTGGATACTGCTCTCATCGAAAAAATTCAAGAATACTTATTCATTAATTTTATTTATTTGAAATATTGAATGATATCACATATTTTATCACACAAACCACTGACAAACTTCCCACAAATATTGGATTGAGGACTCATCTTACCATATTATGCAGTTATGGTATCTGTTCACAAATCGGAACTGTGCTGAAGAAACAAAACCAGTCACTCACTATTTGAGTGTTTTCGGCTTGAATTAACTAACCGATATTTCAGCAGGGCATGGCTTTTCATTTCCATGTTGAGAACTTGGTAAGTGGTCCATAGTAGATGTTGAGGCATCACTCTGATAATACAAATTCTCAAAAATAATATCCAGGAATGATCAAATCGTGGGAAGCACGAATACTGGAATACTATAGTCTGTTCAAGCGAAGAGGACCCTCTGGCGAGATGAGAAAATAGCTCGGTCAATATTGGATCAAGAATTATATATTTGGTCTCAAATTGTAGGTGTTAATCTGATCTACAATTTGAGACAGAATTTATAATTTTTGGAGCAATATTCACCGAGCTGGAATCATTTTTCCATCCTGCCAGAGGGTCTTCTTTGCTTGGACAGACTAGTATCATGTATTCTAGTATCCGAGGTTGATAGTATTTAGTCTCATTTTTTTCATTTCAATTTATACATTCTGCATGTATCGAAATGACAAGAAAAGTATGTTTAGGTAAGAACAGTGGAGTGAAAGAGGAAAAAGAGGAGCTGAGGTTTAGAATGTGCTGTGATGGGGTCATGAAGAAGTGAGAAGTAGAAGTGGAGGAAAAGTAGATATTAGTGTTTCCGGAATAAACGAGAACGTGTTGCAGCCGTTGCATTGGCGAACATGGAGCGCTAGCTGGTCCGCTTTCCACTTTTCCGAGCCTGTATCGGTTTCAGCGTCCAGATACAATTTCTCAGCTCAGTGACCGGATCAATTGCGCCATCAACTGACAATAAATCGAAAAGACTGCAAGCTGAATCCTGTAATGACATGCATACATACTCCTGGATACTGACTCAGCATAGTTCCTCAATAAACTTAACAAGGTTCATTCGGAAAATCGATGGAGCTCACTTATTTGAGTCATAAACTATCACCGTGAGAGATATTTATATGGATAATTCAGTGAATGGATAAATCTAAGAAGATGACATATAGCGATCATGAATCTTCGATGGTAAGAAGAAAGATGTATTTTTGTTGAAATCATGACATAAGTTGATAGAAGCCCAAAAATACCGTTGAGCAAGCATAAATGATTTACTGAATGTATCAACTGAACATCAACATAAAAATCGATAGCCCATGATCTAACTATCACGTGCAGTAAAGTAATTGGAGTTTGAAATAATAAATTGAATAAATTGAATTATCAATAATAGTTCTCCCCGGAAGGATAATAATTGGTGGATTTACTCTTGCGTTCCATGAGCTTGGTTTGGTTTGTATTCTATTCTGAACTTGATGAATGTAGTATAATATTTTTCGCCATACTCGTATGTAATACACAACTTTCCAAGCTAGATTTGCGTTTGGAAAATTGCCGTTTACAGGAGAATCGAAGATCAGCTGTTCTGAATGCGGGAATAATCATTTTGATGATTATTGCGGCACTAGTCATCATCACGATGACAATTACAGCACTGAAAATCCAGCACAGCTGTTTTTTCCGAACTCCGACGTATGAATAAACGAGTTGAACGAGCCGCCATGACAGTTCACTGTGTGCGTTTGTTTTGTACTACTGCTAGTGTTGTGATGAGGTTATGTTGGCGTCAGTTAATGTTTTCAGTTGTTTGAGGTTTAAATAAATCCTTCTCAGTCTAGTATGACGAAAAAAATGTACATAATTCGCGTGGAGAAGTTTACAAACTCGCGTTTTTAATAATTATTTTAAATAATTATTTTCCAAACTCGCGTACCGCTCGTTTGGAGAACATAATTATTCGTTTGTAAAAACGCCTTTTCCAAACTCATTATGTAATATACTATTGTAGTATAATCTTGAAGAATAGATTATTTAAGAATAGATTATAATTCTCCCTCGCACAAAGAACTGGCTCATGCTACGTATAAAGCTTTATAGTAAATTGTAATTAATATTATGTGATGTGAAGATGAGAAACAGTCTCATCCATGAAAGTTTTACATTGGAAAAGTTAAAAGCATGTAAAGTGTTGGTTCGATTTTTTCCCTTATTCAAGAAAATAATCCTTTGTTAGTGAGAAGCTAGTGGTTCATAGCTAGTAGGAGGGGTTATAGTGTTTGAAAAAGAAATATTATTCACTGATACAGCACACCGATACTTTTGATCGGTACTATTCATCCTCCAGCCAAACTAACTCAATCTTTTAGTTTCTCCAGCTTTGTATACTATGTGTGCATTAGAAGCCTTATCGATTTTATGTTTAGTAAGATTACTAGATTACATTATCAATATTTTATATTATAACTTTACATTATTGATTTGAATACTGAGCTATTTATTACCGCTACTTCAAGTTAATAATTATTAATGGATTAGAATCCAACATCAATAATTTCATAAGTGAGGGTGTCTCGTGTCTCCTACTTGTTTGAATTGACTATAATATGCTAGTGTATCCTAGAGAGACAGAGAGGGAGTGAAATAGATATCCAGTGTAATTTGAGCAGAAAGGTTCACATTGTTACCATCATAATAAGGGCTGATGTGGAGATTCAATCAGCTAAAACCCTCCCATCCAAGCATGGCGAGCCATTTCTCCACCATTTAAGACTGAGCCGAGGGTTGTTTTTATATCCAAGGGTTGCTTTAGTGGCATCGTTAATGGCTTGTCGCTACTGAGGTCACGGCTATCCAGCCGAGCAAGACCTTTCTAGATAATTCATCGAATTAGCCAGTGCATTTTATCCCTTTCCCTGATATCACTTCATATTTCTCTTCATCACCTTATAAAATATGAAGGGGCTCTCTCCAAAACTGCTCAGGATTTCATTCTTAGGAGCGATTTTATCAGTTTATTACCACGAGGAACAATTTTCATTCATTGATTAAATTGTTAAGCGGGTGCATTTGTTGACGAAGGTCCACGACAGTACATAAGATGATACAATCGATTTGAGATCCTCATGATCACAATCGGGCCAAAAAGTGAGGGTTGGATTGAAAAAATAGGCCTTTATCAATTTAATAGCGTCAATTCTCAAATGGAACCCAATAATTCATAATACATTCTCATGGACATGAATTTTTGAATGAAGAAAATAATCATTATGAATTGAGATGCTCTTTTAATATAACTGAATAATTCTTTATATAACAGAAACCCCAATTAGAATAGGCCTAAATCTTTTATGGTAGAATCTTAATTATAGATTTAAAAATCATTCGAATTCTATCATTATCCTTAATGTTCATGAATAATGAACGATATACGTCATACTTTGATCAATAACTACTATCATTTCCAATACTTACCTTTTTTCTTATATTTTATATTCATGTTATGTTTATAGATAAGTTCAATAATTAAGTTCCATCACTCTCTTCAATATGGATGGCCCAAAAGTTACCATGAATTTGTCAAATCATTCAACCAATTATTGATAAAGTAATTTCTTATTTAGAAAAATACTACTGTAAGAGTAATCATTCTAATCAATATATGCCCTGTAGTCTCAGATTCACATAGGCTGTCATTCTATTCAATATTCAACTCATAATGCATTTTTCAATACTTTGTTTGTTATTAAAATACGTATTTCCTATAAGACCTTATCCTGAGAGTGAGAACCAATACCGTACTTCGAAGACATTCAGTTCTTATATCAAAAGTAGATAGAAAATGCAAGAATGTTGAGCTTAGGTGTATTATTATTTCAAGATACCTTTCTTACTACTTACTAATAATATTCAAGAAATTATTAAGTATGATCTTGATGAATCAGAATCATGCTATTTTATAGGCCAAATGAGAGCTTATTCATTGTTGAAGCAAATAATCTACAATTCATAAACGTAGAAAATATAATAGTAATGAACAGTTTACATAGTAGGATATAATTTCGAACAAGTCAATATTTATATGCATAACAACTCAGTCCTCTGAAAAAAACATTTTGTGTAGTCATTCAATTCAAATCCTACACCTATCACTATTTTTACGCGAACATTATAAATCTTATCCACAGTAAGTATTCTGTACGCAATAACAATCTTGGAACACTTAAGTTGAGTACAGTTGTAGGTAGACAATATTGTAGCCGTGATATGAGGTATCCAGCGCTATAATAATTTTAGGCGACCACCAGGTCTATTTTGCTGTAGGGTAGAACTGATATAAACTCGGGCAGGGTCTGGGTCCGAGAGAGCGGTTGATATTTTATGTTTGTGCTCGTGAAGAGCTAGTGCAAGACAGAGCAGAGCAATCGTGGAGATACAAGCGTGCAATAAAAGTTGACACGGTGCTAGTGGTGATGGTCTGTGGTGAAGGTTGGTGGTGAGAGGGGTGATGGTGCTGGTGGAAGAGGAAGAGAGACGAAAACAAATAAAAGTGGCAATATGGGCGTGTACACCTGGTACGCTCTATATCAAGCCGCATGCAGATATTGCAAGCAGCTCCAGTGGGGTCCAGCCGACTATCGCACGGTACGCCCTTATTACGCCCTCAACACTCAGCCATGTGAACTTGCAACACGTTAAGGCACGCTACCCTAATAAAGGCCATACTCACCCCCTCTCACCCTACATCTAGTTCTCTTCCACAGTGCATCATTGAATAAAGTTCACAAAAGTCTGTACTATTCTTACACTGTGGTAGAGCAGTAAGCATACTATAAGTTTGTAGGCTATACATAAGTAAGCATACCTATAAGTTTCGAATACTGTACAATGTATTTGTGGTTAAGTGATTCTAACAAAGTGGAGGAGGAGAAAGAGGACTATTATACGAGTAGTTAGAAATATGCAACAGTTTTAGTAATTCGATGGATGGAGGGAAAACTTATTATAAGTTAGTTACAAATAACCGTCAGTTTGTGCATGTGTTGGAGAAGAACTTTCTTGCTCAAAAATATTATCTCCTCATTCTTGGCCTTGATAATTTAGATATTAATCACTCTCCTTATTTGCATATAAATGTTCAATTCAATAAACTTGATGAGAAGGGATGTCCAGTTTTGATATGAATTTGTGGATGTATCGTTACTTCAGAATTCAACATCGAATCATCAATAATTTATTGACATTTTTTTAATTTTTCAACTTGAATTTTCTAAAAAATATGAATCGCAACATTGTGAGAATGAATGGTTACTCCTCTATGCTGAAAAATCTGTCGTATGGGAAGAAAAATGTAAGGTAAAAGCACCAAGAGTGGCCATGTTTAAGGAATTTTTTATACTTTATGCCGAATTGTGAGACCATATTATCAGCTATCTCATTCAAAACTCATAAATAATGTAGCCCAGATCCTTCCTGATTGACCTATTCCTTGAAATGGCAAATATGTCTATTCACAAATGAATTATTAAATTTTTCGTGAAACTCAATTTTGATTCTAAAGTGGCCACTATGATTCAATAGTGGCCAGGCACTGATTCTAAAGTGGCCACATGATGTTTTGCTCATTGACAAGTCAATTTCTCAAGCTTCTTGTTGCAATTATCCAAGTAAGCTAATTTTTCATTCCAGACATTGATTATAACGCCAGAAATAATAGTAGGCTATATTAAAATGAGTTGAATTGGTAATGCATTGTTGTTGGTTACAAGCCACTAGAAAAGTGAGGTTAAACCAGAAAATAGATATTGTATAGTTATTTTTCCTCTGTAACCTATTTGAAACAGTCGAAGGAGAACAAAAATTCAAATTAGACAAACTTCTACAACAATATCTACAACTTCTACAATAATTTCTATTGGGTGACCACTACTAGATTATTCACGGTTTCTTGCTCTAGTAGTGGCCAGTCTGCTTTTACACCGAAATATTATCTTTATTTGGCTAGAAACCTTCTAACCATCATCTAGACATTCTAGGGAATGATTATAACACCAGAAATTGCGAAATTTACAGACTTTCTAGTCAATATACAAGAATTTGTATACATGCCTTCTTACTGGAACTGCTAAGAGGAAACTGAACTTCTAACTGAAACTTCTCACTCGACTGTTTTCGAGTGATATAGCGACAATGAATCTCTATCAATAATCTCTAATGATGCTTTGCAAGCTCCTACTTGAACTATTTAGCTGCTAAATAGTATAAGCTAAGTCTCTAGTAGGTTAAGAACTCATTTGAAGGCATAAAGTTCGTGTTTTAAAGAAAAAACCATTCAAATGGCCACTACTGAAACTGTGGCCACTACTGGTGCTTTTCCCTTATAATCATTGAGTTTCGAATATTTTGGTTTACAATTTCTTGGTTTTGAATTTTTACCAAATGCACAATTCAAATCGACAAGTAGATTAGGATAGCAGTGGAAAACGAAAGTTTGTGAATGACTAAAAAGTTCCCATAATAAAAACTTTTATATCAATGATTTGTCCTAAACCAAGATTTTGATATTACACCACTCCCCATCTAATTTGAGCTTCTCTTGGTCTTATAGATCCTGTTTGTGTTTCACAATTCGAATTGGTTATACTAATATTTATCTGAATAAATCTTCATCATTCAAGAACAGAGATAATCCCTATATGTAGATATTTACACTTGATATAACGCATTGTCAATGCAGAAAACAGCTAGTAATATAGGGGTTGTTTCTCGGAGCGAAACAAAGGAAAGATAGCGAGAGTTGAAAAGTCAGACATACTTTTGAATTTCCTTACTGGGTTGTTCTTAATGAAAGAACCGAAGAGATTTATTCCGAAACAAATAAATCAGCAATTCAGTTGCTCTTACTGTACAGAGAGAGGAAAAGCTTCTGCCCCTCACAATTAACTAATCGCTGACTTAAGCTAACTCTCTGAACAACGGCCCCTGGAAATCTCTCCACCTCCTCACCTAATCTTCACGGTAAGGCCGCCCTTTAATTTTGTCTCCTAACAACAAACATTATTTTATCCTCGCTAACAGTGACTTTCATCCCTAGAATCGAAAAGCAACTGAAAAGTGAGTATCTTGTTCTTTTCCGATGTGCAAACAGATTATTTCAGGAGATTCTTCTTCAAACACTTCCATCAAAACTTCAGAGCAATACGATTTGTTTGATTCAATTATTTGATGACAGAGAGATAATCCGCTCTTCAATAATTATTCCCATGAATCCATCAGAAGACAGTATTGAGTTTTATTGTTCTAATAGAGATTCATGTACGATAAGAAAAACTAATAATCCACATGCACATAATAAAAATAGTTGTACCTACTCTGGTACTTAATTATAGTCACTAAAGCATATACAGCGATAGGCCCATGTATGCAATTGAAATTTAGAGTAGGATGACAAATTGAGGGTGCTAAATTGATTCCGTTCAGTTCCATTCGAGACTCCAAAAATAGATTTTTCCTACAGATATCCGTAAAATTGCAGTTTTCGCACTGAAAATCGTGTGTAAAACGGCCCATTCTTGAACTAGTAATAATTAGCGTGCGTAAAGTAAAAATTAGCGTGCCTAAAAATTTTTACGCACTCCAGATTTGCAACCTAACAACACGAAATAGTAAGTGTATCAAATGGATGTTCCGTATTTAGAATTCAAAATTAAAAGAATTTAAAATTCTAGGCGGCAGCCCTGGCTCACGACCAAACGGGAGTCGATCAGCTGGTAGCGGCAAGATGGAATTGCGACCAAAAGGTAGTACCCTGGTCAGACCGAGCGAGACCATCCGTCTAAATTTTTTAGGTTATTTTATTGTTTATATCAATACCGTGAGTAAGTTACGGGATAAAAGTTCTATTTATTCTCAGAGCTTTTATAATAATTATGAGATTAGGGATTTATGTTATGAATACCGTTCATTATTGTTGGTTATAAAACCTGGGCTTGAATTGTTTGAATACGGTAAGATGATTGTCATTTGTTGATCTTGAATTTGGTTCATTTCATACAGTAGTTGACTCAATTTAGGCTATCAGAATTCAGTGGCGAAATACATTATTATGATTTTTTTAAATGTGAAAGTAACTTAATACTTTAATACATACAACTTTGAAGAAGACTGGCACCATAATTACTGAGATTTTGAAAATACCTTAGGCTAAAATGAAATGAACTCAGATCACATTCACTTGATCTGACTACTTTAACTACCATATATGTAAGTTAATATACAGTATAATGAAAGTGGTTGAAGGCATGATATAGAATTCATAGTAAATGCGACATTCTAATTTAATACTATCATTAAATTACAGCTTCAGTTCAATTCAGTCTCATTGTTGGCTGGTTCAGCTTTGAACCTTGCACTTAATTCATAAAGTAGGATTCTGTTATTCAATGCAGGTGACAGCCGACGACTAAATAATTTTGCATAAAAGCATGATAAAGTTCTGAGAATCATAAGCAATACGATTGTAACCTTGCATAATTTTAACATAGAAGCAGTTAGCTTCTATGCTTAGCTTTATCTTATGTTATAGATAGCCTAATCACTTGCGGGTTGCATCAATCAAAAGCCTACCTGCTGGAACTGATGAGATATTTTGTCTCAAGTGATATGAAGCAACAAAATTTTTCCAGAAAGAATAATATACAGTATGTTACATGAAAGTATGTTATTCATAGCACTATTAAGTTATATAGGCTATCATTTCAGTGAAAATAAAACCATGAGTTCGATTAATTGTGAACTAGAAGATTCTAAATCCCTTCCAGTCACATTAAATAGTGTTTAAAAAGTCTAATTTGCGCTGAATTCTAGTAAATATGATTATTCAAAGTATGAAAGGGCGTTTTACACTCATCAGTTACCCGGAATATTTCAAGGTCTCAAAAAGTAGTTTATACTGATTTTAGCTCATAACTTACTGGTAAATATTACAGTGAGTATGTATGTATGTCTGGCTCAACAGCCCATGAGGGGCCTAGGCCTATCAGCTGGTTGCCAATTTCAAATTCACTCTACTATACAGCCCGTCCAAGCCAAGAAGACACCCTGGCATGATGGGAAAACAGCCCCAGCCCGTCCAATACCGGCCCAAAAGCCATTAAGTACAGTGAGTACAATAGTTTATTATTCTATAGTCACTGTGATACATAGAATAGATGAAATGTTTGAATCATATTACTTCATATTACTCAAATAAAAGTAATTATTTGATAATAGATGACATTGGACATTGTAGGCTTCTAAAATTGAAAGTTCCAACTCAAGATTTCCGCCATCTTGGATTTGTAAAAATTGTGAGATGATGGTACTTTACATGATTCTTATATTGATTTCAAAGGCAAAATAAATTGAGGAGATTGCGATAAAAAATACTTGAAATTACACTAAAAAACACATTTGAAACTTTTTCCTACTTTTCACATAGGCCCAATGGTAACTGTAGGGAAAATTTAATGTGTAACTCGAGCATAAAGTGTTATTGCTGCACTCGAGAAACGTTTTTTACTCGCATTCGGCTCGTGAAAAAAACTGTTTCACTCGTGCAGCAATCCTTCACTTTACGCACTAGTTACACAAATAACTATTTTGCCTGCGAAAAATTCCGGTTCAGTTCCAATGTGGAAATATATTGTTGATTTGTTCCCAATTTATAAGCGTTAACATATGTTACTGGCGTAATTGGCATTGAACGTCTGTTCCAAAACGGGAATTAAACTTCTAATTGTTAGCTGATACCAACTTTCATTTGTCTTCTGCAATGGTCTCTTCTCTCCTATCGCAAACGGCAATTCTTTCAAGTGAAGAATCGTTTTCTTGGACCCTTCTCTTATTTCGAGTTGGGGTCTCATCGGAGACCCCATATTTATTTGAATTGAATAGTACTTGCGCATTCACATGACAAGAGCAGTTTTTTTGAGAACCTGTTAGTTTGAAAAATTGGTTTCTGATTCTTATATAGCTACTCTGAAAAAGACCCTCAAATTGATTCTTCTCAATAACTTTCTTGTCGTAGGCCTACTCATCTCTTGTTCTTCCGATCTGATTTGATTAAGCTTTTAATAGTGTATTTCAACATTTTTCCACTTGAAGCAGGCTACTATTTCTATTTCAAACTAGATATAGCTAATTTTTACATTTCTATATTGAGTGATCTTATAAGTGAAATTTTTACAAATTAATAATAATCAGCGATTTTCACGTTATGGTGGATTCCTATTCCATGGACATTGAGTACTTTATTGCTTACTTATTTACAAGTTGATGAAGTTTTTCATCTACAGTGAATAATTATTGGTTTAGCTGACGCCAAAAACTTGGACGCTATTGTCTGCTTCGAACGCTCCAACAGCTGATGTTATCTATAAGAGTTGTCATTTAGCTTTACCTAGATGATATTGAAAAAATATGAGGTATAGTATGTTCAAGCAAAGAAGACCCTCTGGCAAGATGGGAGAATGACTCCAGCTCAGTCAATATTGGTTCAAAAGTTATCAATTTAATCTCAAATTGTAGGAAACAATTTGAACTACTATCAAGACCAAATTCAAAATTCTTGAGAAACTATTGACCGAGCTAGGGTCATTTTACAATCTTGCCAGAGGGTCTTCTTTGCTTGAACATACTATATACATTACCTGTTAATAGGTTACAACAGCTAGGGAACCACCTAAATTCTTGGCGAAATCTATATAATATTTCTCAGGGGTTTAATTTCAAGGAGAAACTCAGCTTTGCTAATTGAGCATTCAACCATTTATCAGGTCCAGGCCTTCCACATTCAAAAGAAGGAACTGTGAAGCTTTCTATCACAAAAAGGCGAACATTTATCTGTTAAGATGGAAATTGTTGTGGTTTGCGGAGATTGTAACACTCCCCACATTGTTAGAACAGTCTTACTAGTCTCACTAATTTTCTTTTTGCTCAATTTCATTCGTGTTCTAAAGTTCAATTTTCTACTCCTTCTTCCTATTCTATGAGTTCAATTTTCTATTAGTTTTTGGAATAGGAAAGATTCATATTATGAAATCATAAGATAATCAATCGCCAATTCAAGATAATCAGAGAAACTATACACACTAAAACAAAGAAGATCGAGTTGTATAATAACTTGTTCTTTCATGATGACGAAGAGGTTTTCGTTTGGACGCAGAGTTGGAGTGTGGTTGGAGGTTGGGTGTCCAACCCCATCGCAACACTGAAAATTGCTTCGAACGGAAGAATAGTGGAAGGAGAAATCGTATTAGAAGGGAGAAGGTTGGAATACACCAGCCTGTGGTATATTTATAATAGCTGTCTTATGGCTCGTAAAGCACCAGAAACAATAAAATTCAAGCAGTGCCCTTCTCTCGTAGCACTCTCCAAAAACAAAGCTCCATGAATGTCAGTTTGTTCTTGTGCCTCCTTTTCTTAGAACCGCTGCACGTTCCCGATGTGATTTCGATTTCCTACGAAATTTGGCTACTGTGGAAATCTCCCTTATTTTATTTCTCCATTCCATTATGGCCCAAAATAATGGAGATTTTCGGTCTAGAAAGTTTTGTGCAAATTTAAAGAGGAGTTTTTTGTTTATGACCTGATAAATCAATGAAAGATTGGAAGTTTGGAAGGTATATGACAAATCAAATAGGAATGTTATAGGAAGATTTCATGACATGGATAATATTAACAGAATATTATTGTAGAATGCCTTTATTCCTTCAATGCATGCATACATACAATGCTATCGGAAACGTCAGTCAATATAATACATAGTTTTGTGTATTCAAATTATACAGTGAAAGTTACATAGTACAATATAGAAAAAGTAACTTAATCGAATGAATAAAAAAGTATTGAATTAGATGCAGAGCTGCGGAAAAACAATCTAGTACATTTATAATTATTATTAGTCTTGAATTATACACTATTTGAGTTTAAAATAGTATTTCAAAATAGTCTGTTTGTAACAATTTTTAGAATTTAGTTCAGTAAGAAATTATGTTGTTGTAAAACGTTTCAAGAAAGGAAATTCACCTAATTTCATGTGAGAAAGAACATGGGAATTTGGCGTGAATCCAGAAGAAAGAATCATTTGTGTACTTTGTAAGTTGATATCAGGAATTTTGGACAGTTAATTAACATATTTGAAGTTCATGATTATTCTAATTTGGTTTGTGTGTTATTGTTGTTTCGCTAAGTGTGGTTTGAAATTTTAGTGTGATCTCAACCACTTTTAAAGCTACTTGTATTCCACTAAGGGCGTAAGCGAACTTCTTTCATGGCTAATCCTAGTAAAATAAAGGATTACGAGATCTATTTTATCTAGATGATTCTAATAAATTACTGTTATAAATTCCAGGATTAGGTCGTATTTCAAAGGAGTCTGAATTAAGATGAAGTTCAGAAATTTTTGTACTTCTTATTTTCGACGTAGAAGCGAAAAATAACTACTGCCACCAACAAAATTCGTTTTAAGGAACGAGTAATAACTCTATTATTACAACAACCGATTGAATAGTGATCTCAATGAAATAATAGAATCTACGAATTGATCGTGATCAATTTCAAACAATCGACTGAATTCCATCAATCACTATATTTATTCGAAATTTAGAAAGTGCACTGATAAATTCTCATAGACTACCACTTCCGTGAGTGGATGACAGAATAATAATTGCTGAGAAACAATTGCATTCCTGTAGTCATAAATCCATAATTGAATCCATAGGTTTTGGCTGTAGCTTGTTACTCCATTGTAATAATTAAAATTAATAGATATTTAAAAAAGTGAAAGCCTCCATTGATCCATGTAATGATCAACGCGAGAATATTTCATATAATAATGATTCAATTCCAGGATAAGTCCATCAAGCTCACAGAAAGCTCCATGTCTGGAGCCAGAAAAATGAGTCTGGTAAAGTAAGAAGCGAATACCTCAATGCAACATACCTACTGTTTCTCGAATCATTTCAGTGTGAATCCAAGAGATATGACAAAAGCATGAACTCGCCCGAGCTAACCAATTAAATACCATCACTGCGAGCAGCCAGTCTTTGTAGTTTTCAATTTCAATTCAATTTATTAAAACACACAAAAGACAAAATAAATACAATAAATTTCAAAAACAAATATACATAACAATGACACATTAAACAAAAACACAGGCTTCATGGTTGGGTGTGCTGGGAAGAAAAGAGAGACAAAATAATACCTAACCAACTATGGTTTCCCATGTAATAGGCAGGTAGGATGAAGAGATAGGAAGGAATGGGAAGGGGTAAGACGTTGAGAAAAAAAGTAAGGAAGGAAGAATAAAGAAGGAAGAACAAGCAAAAAGAATGGTGAGAGAGTCCACTTTTAACCGAGAGGAAAAAAATCATAACTGAAAAAAACAATGCAAAAAAAAAGTTTGCGCAGAAATCTTGAGTCTCATAAATCTAAATTGAAGAAAAAACTACTATTGGTCCAGTTTTTTATATCTAGTTTAGTTTTTCCACTGATCTTAGAGTTTATGAGAAAGTGATCTGGAATAAGGTTTAATACTTTAGTACTTATGTAAATCAACTGCCTCCTTATACATTCAATATTAGTATTATATGTTACATATTTGTTAGCAGTATTCCTCAGATTATAGTTATTGAGTAAAGAGTTCAATGTTAAAGGGAAATCAGATTTATATTTTATTAAGTATTCTATCACGGTTTTTATGTATAATTGTCTTATTGTCATCACCCCAAAATCACTAAAAACCATATCAGTTGGGTACAACCTAGGTTTGCAAAAAATAATTTTGATAATCAGTTTCTGTGCTACAAATAATTCATTAATATGACAGTTGAAACAGCCACCCCATACAACTATGCCATACTGTAGAATTGATTTAACCAATGCATGATATATCATTTTCAGATGGTTCCTATTTAGAATTTTGTTTACATGGTAAAATTTGAAATATAGATATCTAATTCTTCTACAGATGGATTTAATATG
This sequence comes from Sogatella furcifera, assembly GCA_017141385.1. Classification (NCBI taxonomy): domain Eukaryota; kingdom Metazoa; phylum Arthropoda; class Insecta; order Hemiptera; family Delphacidae; genus Sogatella; species Sogatella furcifera. The sequence continues at coordinate 29,777,205 of CM029547.1, forward strand.
AACATCCCATTTAAGGTTATCATGAATTATAATTCCCAAATATTTAATATTAGTTACTTTTTTAATATTGATATGACTTCTGTATCGCGATATTCTGTATTGGGTAACTTCACAGAGAAGGAACTCTGTGGTAACTTATACGGAATTCACAGTTTGGTACTGATTCTTCGTCAATTTGCTATTCCAAGAGAATTCCATTTTCGAATCATGGGTCAAATGAATACAATAATATTATCCAATTTGAGGAAACCTTAAAAAGGGAGAAGAATGCTGCTGCCAGTAAAAGACTTTCTCTGTGAAAAAACATCTGCGCGACAAAACATCATAATGCTGTGCAGAAGAAGAGAACGTCTTTGAAAGCCAGCAGACATAAATAGTGGGTAGCGTGAAGGATGGGAATAAAATTATTTTCATAAGAGCTTGTTCCGCTGGTTTATACGCCACGTGAAAATTAGATTTTAGAGAGAGGTCGTCCTTTTGCACGGTAAAGTAGCCTGGCGCTGAAGGGGAGAAATTGCGGTCGGCCAAGAAACCGAAGTGGAGAGCGAGAGCGAAAAACGAAAGTAAAAAAGGGATGGCGGCTGAGAAGGTACAGGAACGGGATATATACAGCCATTTTTGTATAATTTGTATTTCTCCTTGCTCGGCTTGTTGTTTTCCGTTCTAATTTCCCTGCCAGCAGAAGTGTGCGAGTAGATTGCGGTCTGAATAATGGAGAGACCAGCAGCCAAGGCAAGGCCCAAGTCGCTGGGGAAATAACACCCTTACCGGTCGCCACTTCCTTCTTACTCTTCCCCCCCCCGCCATAACCCCCCACCTAGTACATTTCTTCAACAACAACTCCAAGCCTGCCTCTACCAACGTTTACTTATGGACGCATATATGGCACATCCCGTAGGTAGAAGCAGCACACTAGCTGTTTAAAGCTGTAGAGAGGCTGGGTGGAAAAACGGTGATGAGGTCATCGGTTTATGATGTAACTTGATTACTTTGTTAAGGGCACGCGAAGAATCTGATGAATCTCTGAATCATATGCATTTCATTTACTTCCCTAGAAAGCCTACAAGGCGAAGCCTGTTTCATGGTAGTGAGTATTGTATGGTATTTTTGTAATACATTGTGACTTTTCACTTTATTTGAAGAAGGAATAAGATGATGATACGAATAAGATCATCAAGATCATCATCATCATTTTAAGAATGAGATAAGATCATCATTCTGAGGAATGAAATGATGTTGAGGAAAGCTTAAGAGGGAGATTCAATATTTGACTTAATTTTTGATTTTGATGCGTCCAAAGGTCCAAATGAGAAAACAATGAATGATTCATTGAATCAGTCAGTGCCATTTCGCTTTCATATGTATAGATTTTCACGTGTTCATGCTAGTCATCCAAACAGAATGAGGTCTTGTAGTTCTTTTAAATGCTCTGCTCTCATGTTGTTTCTACTTTTTTGGATGAGTACTGAGTGGTTTGGTTAATTCAGGTCTGAAATCTTTCTTCTGGATTAATTCCCATTATGATAGTTTACCATACTAATATAACGTTCGTTTGATTTGAATCGATGTTGTATAAGTTCTCATGATAGCTGATCGTAGCTGTCAAGTTGTAAACATCAATAAGCATTGAGTAAACAGGCTTGTTCGCATTCCATTAATTAATAAATGGAGGCCTACAATGTCAGGTAGTGTAATATCATGTACACTTCAATAGATAATTGGATTGATCACGTTTCAATCGGAATTTGGAGTGTATCAGTTGTTGACAGAGTGAATCATAAAGTAATTAGAATGATAATTGAGAGTTCAGTCATAAATGAAGGAGGAGGAGCCACCATGGAAGGCGGGTGTGACAAATGGCACATGAGAGAAGAGGCACATGAGGGCCTTGGGCCCTTTGTGGGCCTAAAGGTCTGTGGCTGGAAAATTCCAATGATGCCAGTTTAACTTCAATTGTGTTAATGCATGATTGCTATTATTCAAACAATAAATAAATATCACTCAAAATATCAAAATCTAATGTATAATTTTTGATGCAACATCATCAATTCAAATGATGCAACAATAGTTACATCAATATGATGCAAGCTTATTATCTATTCAAGCCATTTGCACTAGAAAAAAACCTTTCATTGGATTAAAGAGTTTGAGATAATTGGATAAATATCAAGTATTTCAATTATATTGGCCTAGTATTCTGGAGAAAAATAGATTTTGATGGAGTCTCAGATAGTGTCTACTTCTTGGAGATTTGTTCGCATCAAAACGTTTATGTATTTCGTGGTGACTCGTTACTGAGGAGAGCATTCTTAGTGTCATCAATATCTCTCATTGCTTTAATGCTAGAGCAACACTTCTTAGTTCTCTGTGGGACTGAGTTCCCAGTGCATGAAAACTTAAAATTGCAAACAAGGTAATGGAGAATCGGATTCATAAACTATGTCCGAAATAAATATTCTATGTGAACCTAAGATTGTTCGTGGGGTGATGAGCATTGCTATTAGGTTGTATGTGTGTGTGGTATAGGGTTGGCGTGAATGGAGCAATAATAAGACGTAGGATGGGATAGTGCAGAGCCGAGAGTCGGTTGAGTTGTAGCCGTGTTGTGCTTGAGCGCTTTCCACGGCGGCCGAAGCACGGCTCGTAAATTCGGTCGCGCCTGATCCCCGATCCCCTTTCCCCCGGGATCCCTGGGGACTCCGAACTCCCTTTAAGGGATAATTAACAACTCTAGACGCTCGCTTCACTCCTGCCAACTCACCTGTGACCAGCTGCACTGCTGCGCCGCGTCTGTCCGATTCCCAAAGGCCTTCCCCAACTCCACCACACGCACATCCAACACAGAACAGAAATCTCTATAATGGCATTCTTCATAGCCGACACTTAATGTTACCGCCTGTACTTAGGTCAAACGCCCATGCTCTCTCAGTCTCATTAGCCCACCAACCCCAGCTAATCACGGCTATGACCGGCAAGAAAAGTGATTTCGCTGCCAACATTATTCATATGAAACATGAGGTAGGCTTGAACAGATGGCAGTATTTCAGAAGATATTGTGTTAGTTTCTTACAGTTTAAAATTATGAGCATAGACTTATTTAATGAATCACTTATTCAACATTATTGTTTTATTGTTTGATTTCATGTTTTATTTGTTTAAAATCATGATATTTTTGGATCAATGCAATGGTTTCATCAGGAGTCCAATTGCAAACGTATTAAGATATTGAAATATAACTTATAACATATTAAATAAAATAAAATAATAACTTATAACTTATAAAATATAACTTATTAACAAAAAACAGACTCTTATTCTACCCTATCAAAACTGCTCAACCATTTATTTACTTATACCCAACCCAAAATAGATAAAAAAAGTAAGTTGGATTTTATTACTGTATATAAAACTGAATTTCAATAGAAAATCGATGGTCGAAGTTTCTCATCATGAGTTCATGACAGTCAAATTCAAGAATTGAGCACACTCCTAATGATTGATTATGATTAGTTACTAGTATAACAATAAAAATTAAAAATATTCTACCTCTAAGAGTATTCCATGACATATTTATTTACATCATTAACATCATCTTTGCATGAATTATTAACATATTGTATACTATTTTTTCTACTTCCCTTGTCTTGAATGAATGTCTTCATGATCACTACATTATTCTTATTTTTAGATTAGATTTAAGATTATTTTGCAACTTGAAATGTTTCAATAGGTTTAAGCCTGGAGACTATTGTCTCTTTGTCACATAAAATAAATAAATAGATAACAGAGCAATTCTCAGCTATCAAGCCCATTTGGCCACCATGAAAACATCTCATTCTGTTGAAAAGCCGTTAGGATTCAATTGCGTATAGAATTTCATGATTAACCTTCATTTATCAAAATGAATATATTTCCATATTACATGCTGTTCTATTACAAATAATACGTATGAAAATTTCATGTTTCTTGCTTGAAGATTGACGTGCGCTTGGTGGAAATATGAAGAAAAATTGTAACAATTGAATTCATATTGATGATTATGGAGACCGTGTCAAGATAAAATTTTATTAAAAGACCATAATGGCATTTTTCCTTCTATGACTGACTGAGGAAAGATTTGAGTAGAAGGATATTTCTTGACAACTAACAGGTCGATGAATCTCCTCAACTGATATAATGTTACATCAGACGTAGTCTCATCTATTTAATCCCGATCCATTATTATTGAGCGTAGGAAGAACAATTTCGATGTATTGGGAGAGGTCGGGATTGTTCTCGATCAATTTAACTGCATAATGAGACTTTCAATCGATTTCACGCAGCCGTGAGCAGATTCAGATAAACCGGATCACAATGTCAGATCAATCGCCTGCTGGTGCACGGGGCATGGCATAGCATGGCATGGCATAGCCACTGTTTCGTTGATGCATTACCATCGTGATAGCGGTGTGAGCCTGCCGCTACTCTACTATAGTCTGTCCAAGCAAAGAAGACATTCTGACAAGATAGGAAAATGACTCCAGCTCGGTCAATATTGTTTTAAAAATCATGAATTTGGTCTTGAATTGTAGGAAACATTCTGATCTATAACATAAGACCAAATTTGTCATTTCTCAAACAATATTGACCAAGCTGGAGTAATTTTCCCACCTTGTCAGAATGTCTTCTTTGTTGGGTCAGACTATAGAGTTGTAGCCTACTTATTGATTGCTCTACTGCTAGTTGCCTATATTGGTGTTCTAACGAGCTACCCACCCACTCACCGATGCAGAATTGACATTAAACCAATCGCTGATTACGAGTGAAGTGATGATATCAATATTATTGTCATGATCGATTTAATTGAAAAATAATGTTATACTGCTATTTGAGATTACAGTGCATCAGTCTCATCTTCAGCCACTAGGGCTAGGAAATACTCTTCCTGTAATTATAGAATAGAATAGAATAGAATAGAATAGAATAGAATAGAATAGAATAGAATAGAATAGAATAGAATAGAATAGAATAGAATAGAATAGAATAGAATAGAATAGAATAGAATAGAATAGAATAGAATAGAATAGAATAGAATAGAATAGAATAGAATAGAATAGAATAGAATAGAATAGAATAGAATAGAATAGAATAGAATAGAATAGAATAGAATAGAATAGAATAGAATAGAATAGAATAGAATAGAATAGAATAGAATAGAATAGAATAGAATAGAATAGAATAGAATAGAATAGAATAGAATAGAATAGAATAGAATAGAATAGAATAGAATAGAATAGAATAGAATAGAATAGAATAGAATAGAATAGAATAGAATAGAATAGAATAGAATAGAATAGAATAGAATAGAATAGAATAGAATAGAATAGAATAGAATAGAATAGAATAGAATAGAATAGAATAGAATAGAATAGAATAGAATAGAATAGAATAGAATAGAATAGAATAGAATAGAATAGAATAGAATAGAATAGAATAGAATAGAATAGAATAGAATAGAATAGAATAGAATAGAATAGAATAGAATAGAATAGAATAGAATAGAATAGAATAGAATAGAATAGAATAGAATAGAATAGAATAGAATAGAATAGAATAGAATAGAATAGAATAGAATAGAATAGAATAGAATAGAATAGAATAGAATAGGTTTTTATTTCACCAAAGACATCAGTTTGTAAAAAATACAATATCCACACTTCTAATAGAACAATACAATAGAAATTACCATCAATAAGATAACAATTGCAACAGCATTACAAACATAGCACTATAATAAAAGTCACTAAAGTTAATTACAAAGAAAAAAATCCATTTGCATAGCATATTAGCTCTTCCTACCAAGAGTAAAATGTAAGCCTTACAATTATTACAAGATGAGCATGATAACTCAAGATTAAATATCTCAGATACAATTCTATCATCAACTGGAAATTGCATCTAATAAAAAAAAAGAACTGATGAAATAAAATACTGACTTGCAAAGTGATCAATTGATCACTTGAGGGAAAGTAGGAGTTAGATATTTAATTTTAATTTTATATAATATATATCATGCACACACACATACACACACACACGCACACAAGGACTCCAATCCTATAAAATGGCAAGACTTGACTATAATAAGAAAATAATAGTTAAACAAATATAAAAACTTTGGGCTACCAAAGAAGAAAGGTCAAATCCAAATTATTTCGAAATTGTTTATAATAAATTAAAATTTATTAAACCACATTAAACCATCCATTAACTGTAGTTGGAGCAAACTCCCAAAGCCAGGCTTGTAATCTTTTTTTGAATTTTTTTAAGAACTTTTCTCTAAGTATCTCAAGGGGTAAAAGATTGAAAAATTTAGACTCAAGGAAAATAAAGCATTTCTGAAAAAATGTACTATTAGCTTTTGGACACATAACTAATTGTTGGCTTACTTGACGAGTAAATTGAATATTAGTACTCACTTCCCCCAAAGTTTGTAACTGCTACCACTCATTTTATAGAACAGTGCAAGTACCTTGAATATGTACTGGTAACGATGTGGAAAAGCTCTCATGATCTGCTTGAAAAGCGGAAAAGAATGAGTTTGACTGTGCACACCAAGTATGACCCTCACTACAGCCTTTTGCGAAATCAGAACAGGTCTGAAATGGGATATATAAGTTGCTGCCCAACATGCAATCCCATAATCTAGTTTGGAGTTTACAAAAGCAAAATATAGCTGACGCATGACACTGGGAGAAAGAAATTGACGCAGATTGTAAAATTAATGAATAATAATGAATAATGAATTTTATTTTCCTTTCAAAACATACAATATAAAAACTTGAAGAAAAAAAACAGGAAATAAGTCGACTACATTAACCAGTTTTCGTAGTCAACTTTTAAACAAAAATAATCAAAGTATTTATCTTGTTAATTTTTGAGTCCAGCAATATTTTAAAAACTCTCGCACTCTGTGACGTCTGTAAATCCAGTGAAAAAAAGCAAAAATATTACAGTATTACAGCATTACATGACATTATAGCATTACAGTATTAATTTATCTCATAGATTACTAAAATAAACACTTATTATCAAAGTGAATGTGTTAAATTAATTTTATCAATAAAATACAATACACTATAGTTATATTTGCGATTCCAATGCTTGCTTTCAGAGAAAGGAAACAATGTTCCACATGTATATTATTATTACTCATATTTGAAAGATTATGTCAGTGTGGCATCAAGAAAACTTAAATCTTGAAAAGACATTAGCCAATTTCGTGAAAGTTTTAAAAAAGATTTTAATTTTTCAGAAGATTTTATTTCATATGGTAATTGATTGAAATACTTTGGAGCCACATATTGCAAAGATTGTTTAAAAATTGATTTATTAATTTTTGGTAAACGAAACATTCTTTGTGAATGATTATTCTTGAGAAATAATTTTCTCAAGATATTTAATAAGTATTTTCTTAGGCTGAGAACATGCAAATTCCAAGACAACTTTTCATCCACAATCAGTGGATGAAGATATTTGATTGACTGGGTTTGTTCAACGCTACAACAGCCACACTGCACTCATTGCATCCATTCACATGGTACTTAAGAGGGGTTTCCAGAAATAAAGGGTTTGACAAAGTAAAATTTATAAATTTCGTTTCAACTGCATTTAATGATAATCTATTGCAATCAAACCAGAGTCTCAGGCTGATTAGATCCAGTTATATCATTTCATGAAGCTCAACAATATTTCCACAAGTATATGAGAATGCAGTATCATCTGCAAAAGATGTGGCAGCGCCATGAAATTTATGAGAGAATACATAATTTATATATACCAAAAATAAAAGTGGTCCACGCACCGAACCTTGCGGAACTCCATTTCTAATCCTGAGTGTTTCACTTTTAACTACACCAAGATAAACAAATTGCCTTCTATTCTCTGAATAAGATTTCATCCAGTCCAATGCTGCACCTCTTACACCAGCTGAAAACAGTTTATGGATAAAAGTCGAGTGATCAGCGGTATCAAAAGCTTTGCTTATAGCAAGAAACAAACCTGAAACTCTACTTTTAACTTTAGTATTCATGCCTGAATATAATCTTAAAATAAAATGATACAACGTCATCTTAGTGCTCAATCCCTCCTGGAAACCAAATTGTCCTGTATAGATAAATTTGTTACTATTTAAAAATTGAACTAACCTCCTTCTCACCAATTTTCAAAGAATTTTATAAAATACTGATAACAGGGATATAGGCCTATAGTTTGATGGGTTCGATCTATCACCCCCTTTATGCACAGGAACAACCTTGGCAATCTTCAGAGCTTCAGGAAACACCCCAACAGAAATACTTGAGTTAAATATGTCATGCAACACCAGTACTATTGCAATAGCAATATTCTTAAGTAGATGGGAAGAGATATTATCAGGTCCAGGAGACTTACCATCCTTCAATGACTGAATTTCTCCAAGTATTTCATTGTAGTGAATGGGTGTTAAAAAAATCGAATTGCATACACCAATCGTTTTAAATTTCGTTTTGTAAGTGTTAATCATATTTTGGTTTACTTGACTTATTGAAGAAACCAACCTGTCAGGGACACCGATGAAGTACTTATTGAAAGCATCTGTAATTGATTGCAAATCTGTAAGGACAGCATCATCTATAATCAACTCATCAATTTGACTTTTAGAAGAATTCCGTCCACACAATTTGTTAATCTCTTTCCATTGTGACCTGGCAGGCAAGTTACTCAAGTTGAAATAGTATTTTCGTTCCACCTCTTTAATCCAATTTTTTATTTTATTTATTATTATTATTATTATTATTATTATTATTATTATTATTATTATTATTATTATTAATCTTTCTGTGATTACTGTGATCTTGTTGGTCGGTGAATCTCGCAGAAAAGATATTTGAGCATCAAGAAAATAAAGTTCAAAGATGAATAGTTGAAATTATTTTTATCTACAGGGTATCGGAAAAATCCTAATGAAATTTAGAGTCGTAATGAAAGTTGTTCAGCTCCGGAGTCACTTTTCGACACTGTTCGAGAATTCAATTCCATAAAGGCTTTCATTATACAACCGTTGCATAAAATACTAATTCAACATCACTTCAATATTATTATATTGGCTAATTATTCACCTAGAATGTATAACCAATTTATTTGTCTGATGTTATTTTCGTGAATGCAGATCATTTGAGTATGGCTTTCAATAGTCGAAACTTGTGATGCTCTAATAAATATAAAAAACAGACTTGAATGTTCGTTTAATAAAGCTGTTTTATGATATAATAATATGATGTAAGCTACATAAATTCAAATTGTATTTCCCTGTGTATAGTTGAGAGCACGTGATACCAACTCAGTAGAATCTGAAAACGAATGAATAAGCTCAACAACAGTGCAGAACACAATGAAGGCGAAAGAGGAAAACTCGATTGAATAAAGTATATTCAGTGGAAATTGAGGTGAAATTGAAAAGGTGGAGTACACTGAGCAAGTTTGCGATTGTTATGTTGTCTGTGTAGGAGAAGGGTGCAAGAAGTTACTTGGCAGTGAGGCAAGGCGAGGCAAGGTGCCATTATGCTGGCCGGGCCACACTCACCTCAGACTCCGGCTGCAAACTAGGCACGCCGTAGAGCTCCTCCTCACGGCGCGCATCCAGTCCTCAAATATTCACGCCTCTTCAACAAATTGCTATTCCTTCCTTCCGACCCGGCATTGTCCGCTCCAGCCTCTTATTCTTGTTCCCAAAAATGAAATTATCTAACCGACAACAAGCAGATGTACATCCGCGTCTTGCTGTGCTGTGCACCACAGTCAACGAATGCTAACTTGGGGAATGAAGTTCAAATAAGCCCCTCCTAACTTGAACGTCGGTTGACCCTGTTGTGGGACCTGCAAATATGGAAGGTTGTTCCCCAGCATATTGGTCGTGCTTATTTCTTCAATCGATAAAGTTCATATGGTTATTACTGAATATCGTCGTCGTCGTCTTCTTACAAGGATTAGGCAAGAGTACCTGTTCCGACTTCAAACATTTGATTATTTGTGAAAAATAAATATTCTGTTATTTAAAGTTCTATTGCCATCTTTTTCTTGGTGTGCCAATATCTCTTTCTCCTTCTGGCTTGTAATTCATGACTGCCCTGGGAATCCTCCTATTCTCCATTCTCTCAATATGATCTCTCCATTTCTGTTTATTTTCTTCAACTTTATCTGGTATGGAGAATAAACGTAGTTCTTCTCGAATATCAACATTTCGCAGTCTATCCTCACTTGTACAGCCCTTTACTGATCTCAGGAACCGCATTTCAGCAGCTTGCATTCTACTGACATCCCTCTTCTTTGGGATCCAGGCTTCAGAGCCGTACAACAGAACAGGAACTGCCATGACCTTGTAAAACTTGAGCTTGGTCATACGCCGGGCTTTATTTCTCAAAGTTCTATTGATAGTTCCACATATGGCCTGGAATTTATTACTGAATATGGGAGAATTATTTCTGAATTATGAGTAAATCATACAGTCACTATGTGAATCATTTCATGGAGTAATCATTAATATCATCATTATTAAACCTATAAACAAAAATTAAGTTGAAAATCAGCAATAATTTTTTTATATGAAAACTATTGTTGTACATGGAATAAATATTTACAATAATGTATAATATTATTGCCTCAACTATAATTATTGAGGATACCTGAAGGAGGGGTTATTGCGATCGCACTTGTTGCTAGATTATTTGCAAGATTTGCAACGAACAGAAAATTGCACAATTTAGAAATTTGTGAAATAGTTTGCATTCATAGACTGTGTAAAATTACTGTTGATTTTAATCTTTGTTGGTCTCATTGAAAAATGTACAAAATTTAGTACACCACTATGTCGGGCTACTTCGTTTCATCGATCTATTTGATTCACCACAATCCTCAGTTATCATTGTTCTACTCTAATAAAGAAAATTGTTCTTCTCTAAAAACAAAATATCAGGAGCACGATTTTCATTTCAAACCACCAGATCTGTGCGCCCCCTCAATTTTCATCTGGGGAATGTTAAATATCTTTTTCATGGGTCGTGGTTCTATTTGATGATACAGCTGGCGAATATTTCATCGCAGTGATTGAGGAAACTTATCGGCTATTGCAAACCAAGAACTTTTCTGGAAGATCGCCTGAGGACAAAGGTCGAAATGTCTGTAGTAACGGGCTCTCTTGATTTACTATTGGATTTTTCGCTGGAATAGGCTTTGTTAGGTTATCCGTTAGAAGCACGCATCTTCTCTTCGGGTTTTCTTTGCAGTGGCAGATCATTCTCCCCTCGATCGTTTCCTTCCTTCGTCTCTTCTCTTTTCTTTTCGTTGTCGTCGACGACGACTTGTTTAGATGCGAGTGCCGTTCGTACGTTTTCCGTCCTCCTCCCTCGAGCCCTCAGCTGGAGGCTGCCACTGCCGTTCTCGAATTTACATCGCCGACATTTTCTTTGCCGTTCTCTTGTCACGTTTTTTCAATTTTCGATTCCGATCGTAGAGGCTGCTCGAAGGAAGGGGGCTACGACGATGGACTGCTGGTCATTTTTCTCTAGTGGGGTCTGTCTTCGCAGCGCAGCTTCAAAATGACTCAGCTACTGCTGCTGTCGATAAAGTCGCAACTCAGATCACGTAAGCACAGTAACCGTTCCATGCAAGTGCTCAATCAACAGAAACTGTTTGAGCCGCCATGCATAAAATTTACTTCTGAACAGAATAAAACTGAAAAACTCCAAGTTTCGCTTGTTCAGGACTGTCCTAAATGATTTCTCATCCATAAAAGTGTGATCCATAACAGAATAATTTTCACCCTTTGGCAACACATAATGACACTATTTTCGATGACAGTTTAGAAGATTACAAACTCCATTATCGTTGACAATTATTTACAAAATATTACGGCTAAATTAGAATGAATTGATTGAAATGATATCAATGACAACATTGATAGAAAAATGTTTGAAACTGTATATTAAATACAGTTTAGGAAAAACTTGAAGCGTCATCTTTACTGTGAATTATAATGCATCCGATTGGATTAATCAATGTTGAAGAAAATGTGACAAAATATTAATTTATTAATATTTATTCATAAATTGAACTTCGAACTTAGGGCTATTTTAAATAATTGATAAATAAAATGAAAAAATCGAATACCCTTTTTTAAAAGCTTTAAAAGTATTATTATTAACAGAAATGTTTCGGACTAAGCCGAATAATTCTTCTAGTCACATTGAAAATGGGCTTAGTCCCGAAACATGTCTGTGAATAATAATACTTTTAAAGTTTCAAAAAAGGATATTTGATTTTTTCATTTTATTTATCATGAATGACAATTTTTATGAGCGAATTTCTTATATTGTAAAGTTTTTGTACTCGGTGATAATGTTTCCTCAAGCTGAGAAGACACTCCAGCACAGTGCTATGTAACTGTCTTCTCAGTTCGAAGAAAACAATATTAGTTTTAATCGACGGCTGTGATATTCTCAAATATCCTGAACTGATTACAGTGAATATTTTCATTAGTTTATAGTTTCCCATTTCGATTCTGAATAATATTGTACTTTGTTTCAGCCTTTTCAGGAATTGTAAATGGGGTTTTCAGAGGAATCTACCTTCCACTTATTTATTCATTTCATTCACTCATTACTATGCAATTAAATTATCACAATAGAAAATATTGATACATTTCAGAAATATAATCCTTGATCAATATCAATTTTATGGTTATATTACTTATAGTTTACGAATAATTTCAATTACAATACTCCTCTTATCACTGTTTTTGTAAGCAGGTTCCGTTCGAAAAGCATCAGAGTGATTTACTACCGTGCTTCCGACAGAATTAAAAACATCAGCGTCATTGACGTTTGGTCTTTACTATTTGCCATTTGAGAGGGTATTTGCCCTCCAGTAAATAGTGTACAATGAGCCCGGTCAATGACAGGCCGCTGAAGAAGCTCAACATTTCGACTCGCTCTATTTTGGACGGGCAATTACTGTTCGCCGTCTGCCTTCATAAATCTTCGCGCGCGATTTGTCCAAGAACAGTGTTTCGACTGGCAATCAGATGGGATCCTAGGGCGGCTGATGGCGGATGGGCGTCCAGGGGGAGATCTTCATCGCTACAACTGCACAAAACAACCCTTGTGCTGCTACGCCCGGCCCATATCAATCGAACTTGCTCAATTTGCTCTGAGAAATTCCTAGAGCCGCACTGATGATAGTCCCACATTCTGAGCTTGCTTCATGAATCAAGCCTTCTCTCGTGAAAGTGATTGTCGATAATGGTCCGTTTGAAAAGAAGATATAGGAGAAAGTGGTGTATTCTCTAGCTGACAAGGAATATTTTAGAAAAAAGTTTAATTTCATTAATTGCATCAATTCTAGGTCAATAGAGTTGAAAAAGCAGAATAAAATTACAGTATGAACTTCTTTGAACAAAATATTTGTAGTTGTGATTATATTGTCATGGCATAGGCTACCTTTTCATGTTAATTTCATGATAAATTTGATTAATAAGTTTTCAATTTTGGTGTTTTCTACTTTTATTTGTGTTTAAATAATCTCCTATCTATAGAGAGTTCTATTATCATTTGGTTATACTCACATGAGTATAACAGTCATAGATTAACAGTCTACAGTCTACAGTCTACAGTCATAGTATAACAGTCTACTGAAATTTCACTGAGTCTATGAAATTCAAACTTGTAATCGAATTTGTAATGTGAGTTTCTAATCTAGGCGCTCTCTTATTCCAGGCACACATACACCGAGTTGAACGTGTTGGAGAAGTGTTTCATGAAGTTAAAGATCGACAAGGAAATTCATGCTTTGAATTATACAGCAGCACTCGGAGTGCATGTGGCTGGAGAAGAAGAAGTTTAGGTAAACTCGAGAGACAAATCTCGTCAACTTTAAAAGAACGACTTTTTTGCCGAGAAAAGTCAAGCGGCAGTAAATATGGTTGTTTAGAGTCGACTCCTTCCAACTTTAGACCCGCCTGCAAGTTGCGGGGCTGTAAGTTTTCGAAAAAAGCGCGCGAAAAGTGAGAAGAAGACAAATCGCAGAGGGTAGGACATAATTAGGGCGCTTGCTGAATACAAAGAGGCCAGCACCCGGCCAAATTGTCAAACAAACTTCCGCAATAAACGTCACGCGTCTGGTGTGTGTGGGTGCGAGTGTGAGAGTGGGCTGCCAACAGTCCAAAACAGAAATGAAGAGGAAACGGCTTCTCGACCCCCTCACTCCCACTCACTCAACTATCCATCGACAACAGTTCGGTGTGTAGACGTCGCCTGCCCTTGCTTGGTCATTCCAAGCATTACTTACAAAAAAGCTACCAAGCACCCTTTTGAAATTTCGTGACATTCAGGCTCAGGAAACTGTATAATTCACAAAGTTTCCAAGTTGGAAAAGATCTGCTCGATACTTGTAACAAAAACTGATTATTTATGTTTCTCAGATTTGATTTGAATTTTGTATTACGGACAAGTGAGACTCATTCCAAATGATAGTCCTAGATGATAGAAGTCATCAATAACGTTCTGAAATCTCCTCAAGTTTACTACGAGTATATTTGAATAACTTATGATAAATGAGCAGAACATTAGGATTAAGAATGTAATAAAAGACCAGAAATAAAGGTTTCTTTTGATTCATGATTATGTATTTTGAGGATTTGAATTTCGAGTACTTCAGAGGAGACGATAAGCCGTCGGTCTTCCTAAACAGGAGTCGTCATCACTCATCATCATCATCATCATCATCATCATCCATTTCATTGCCTACGCACGAGCCTATGAGGACATGTGGGCTTCACCCCCACAAAACAATTAATACAGATAAACGCATCCACATCCTTATTGTTATACTATTTAGAATACTATTTTTGCTGACAAACATACAGAATCAGACCTATACAAAACAATTCGATGAAATATATTATTTTTTCTATCAATATTCATATCTCATAGCTTCAGAACAAGATTATTGATAAAATATATATTCAAAAGATTTGAGTAATCTTTGAATTTCTTGTTATTAATTGAACCAGTTGGATAATAAAACTAGTTCCATTTTATTCCAAAATTCTCATCCTGTTCATTATGTATTTTTTGGCCTAAATAGATTGATTTTTATATGTCTTGTACAATATTATATAATATTTTTGTTTTTCTGTAGAATGCCCAGTTAGTGATATTGGCAATGTAATATTCAATTCAAGATCGAATTCACTACCAGAATGCAAATCAGCATAGACACAATGAGTAAGTCATTGGTTTGAGCGAATCAGCGACAAAGGCATAGGTACATACGTGCGTGTGTAGTGACTGTGCTTCAGAGCAATCTATCTGGAACAAAGCAAGACCAATCGCTGGAAGATTGTCCTCTCAATTTCATTCTCTAACGTCAATGTACTCATGGTGACAATAGCTTGTGATTGTGATACTTCGACTCAGTCGTGTTCTAGTAAGATAAACAAGATCTGCAACTAGAATTAAAATGAAACTGTGTAGCAAACTGATGGAATAGTTTTGAAAGCGGAAAAATATTTCAGTTGTCAATACTGTTAAAATATAGTATAACATTATATACATTATAACATTAACCGTTATAATATTGATCATGCAATAATTTTATGTGATAATATTGATCAATCAATAGTTTCATCTCCAACCTGCATAGTGAATCATTCAGCTCATGAGATTTGATGTTTGATAGAATCTAAATCATAGAAGGGTAGAAGCAACCAAAAAAGTATAGATTGTATTCTGCCTAGATAACTTGATTTATTGCTATATCACACAAAACAAAAATGTTCAAAGATTTAATTCATATTCTCATTAAGACCTACTTGAAAGTGATGTCAAGGACAATACAAAATTATCACAGAATAAAGATTAAATGAATGTTATAAAATAAGGATTAATAAACTCGTTTCTCGATAAAAATCTTGTTCAAGCTCACAGCAAAAATATTTGTCTAATGAATTCCAGATGCTACGGAGGGCATCTCATCACAAATAGAAAAGATCCGTTAGGATTTATGGTAAATATTCATAATTCATTATAGGCCTATATTAGTCATTCATTATTAATGACATTTCAGAAAATTCGAATGAAATTATTAATTTCATTATTGTTTGACCTTGTCATTCTTTAACCTTGAATCTCCGCAAGTCGAATTTCCTTGGGTTTGCAGCAATCTCCAATGCAGTCGATCTATATAGAGTGACCCATTGAATTTGTTGTTACACATTCAGGTGGAAGTGGAAAATACAGTAGGAAGCTTTCGAAGTCGTCGAATGGCCTCTACTTCACAGAAAGACTATCCCCACACTGCATTGGAAATAAAATGGGGAAAAAGGCGAAGAAGTAATGGATAAAGAAGAGCGAAAAGCAGGAAGAACAGGAACAGAACAAGCTCTCCTGCTTCGGTAATTGAAGTAGGGCTGAGTAGGGACGTGCTCAGGCTGGGGCTCTTGGCCCCCGGGGACCAAATCACAGACCAGGTGCCCCCCACTCCCCCCTACCCCAACACCGACCGGCTGTCTGCTCGTTCTTTTTATTTTATCGTTATCAACCTACACCTCCAGCGGCAGAGAGACCCGGCCTAGATCTCTTTAAATTGATATCTCCGGCACGACAGTTCCAATTTTGAGCCTTCGTATTTACAAGTCACATTCACCAGCGAGACTCTATGTCTTCCTTTGCCCTACCTTACTCGACTTTCCCCACCCCACACGACACTCTCCTCCTCCAAGCATATACAGTGGCTGACTCCTTAGTCCCTATCCCAACTGGAAAATACGACAGACCTCCACGACCTGAGGGAATCTAGACTTCTACTTCTTAGCCCTTAACACAAGACACTGAGATACGCCAGAGATCAATTTTCTTTCAGGCTGGCTCATAGTTTGTATTGCTTATCCTTATCATCAACTTATAATTGATAAGGAAAGCTGATATTCTTGGAGATGCTGATCACTCAGCGGTAATTCACAACTTCTGGTAATCATGTTGAGAAACTTTTTGTTGTTGGCTACATCGTACAATAATTATGTTTCATGATCGTTATACATCAGGAAATTAAATTCACATTACTAAATGTCTCAAGGTGAGAACATGGAATCAGAACAATGAATTTATACACTGTATATGCTTTATTCTTATTAATTAATTTATATCAATACAATGTGATTTGATTATATCAATACTTGAGTTATATCAGTATTGATTTATTTCACCTTATGATGAGGAATAGAAGTTTAAAACAAAGCTCTCCTGAGTTTGATCAGTTGAATTGCAAGTAAAAAATATTGATGTTCCAATGGAATGTAACAACTATAACGAACTATAAGTGTTTGTGTGAATACAAGTTTCCTTTTGTTGAAACGTTTTGACACTGCTTTAACAAGTACATAACCACATCCTAACTGTACAATTTTATTGTTCACTGATAAATTTGACTCATTGTTGGACTATGGCGTATTATTCGGGAGTGTCATTGAACAAGTGCAATCGTTGAAAGGAACAGAGAGATGGCAGCACGTGCTACGCGCTTTCATTCAGATAGTGCAGCAACAATGCTATCTCGCACAATAGCGCGCTGATGTAATGCCCGCTGAGGCCACTACAGCATGACACTGCCCGCGCTCCTATCCACCCATTCTACCTCAATGCAAGTAGTAATGGTTCTCCAGGTGCTATTCGCCAACACCGTACCAATTCGACTTCATTTGCGATTTTTCTGTTACCATGCCAGGTGAAAACCAGACGGGAAAATGAAATTCTAAAGGCTTATCACATAGAATCTGGTACCTCAGGTGCCTTGGTGATCTCTGTGCCAGGAATTTTCAAAGAAATTAGCTTGTAGTTATGAATAGCCTATCATGAAAATGAAACAGACACCTCAAATTATCCACATTCCATGATCGATAGCAAAGGAGATCGGGTAGCCAGTTGTAGTTCATCTTCTTGATATTATAACTTGAATTATACCATATAACAGATACATTATTATGGTTATAATATATATTACTATATTATAAATATAATATTCTAGCAAAAATTTCACTTTTCAAACGGTTTACGCCTTGTCAATTCGAGATCTGTGTGATGTCAAATCATGAGATTATATTTGATGTGGAAATCCCAGATAAGTCATCTAGGTAAGAAAAGTCTGTGCTGGATCGTTTTCTACTAAAAAACGATCAATTAATTGAATCAATTTTCAGAAATCAATTCTCAATTCATTGAAAGTAATTTTATTTCGTTGTTGGAATTATAAAATATTGAAAAGTCAATGAGAGAGAATAATAATAGCAGAAAATGATCAAGAAGCGTGGAATTATTGATAACCCTCCTCAGTGAATTTTTAAGGACTATAAGAATTTATGAAAGGTTATAGAAATAAAGTTATGCAGCAGTAGAAAAATACTCTCTGATGGATCATTCAACTCTTCCAAATTGAAGAGAATACTTTGAAGGGGTGGAGAAGTCCGTATTGAATTTTTAACTTTTTAATCAGGAAAAGAAGCAGTTGTTATCCGACCATGTTGTGTCCAGTCATTTTTTATTCAGTCTAAAGTTATTATTGTTGGAAGGCGGCGGTGGTGTATTTATTTCGGGGCATAAGGTTGACTAATTGCGGGCCAGGGGACAAGCTCTTTACAGCATCTTTTATAGTTTGTGAGGCAGGGGCGCCGGACCCTTTGGGCGTCCATAAAGCCACAATCCGACCTAGGCGAGAGTATCAAGCCGTACTAAAGAAATCTCCCCTCCCGCTATTCGGCTCTTTCGCAATGGTCGTCTGTTGTGCAGAGAAGAGCCAAAGTAATTGACTAGGCCGTGGATATTACGGCCAAGATATATGAAGACATTCAGTCGAGACAAGATAGCCGCTCTTATACCGTATTCCTCCTCTCGTTTTTATAATCCGTCTTCAAGCTCAACATAAAAATCCATCCCATCTCATAAAGATCCTCTCATTTGCTAATTCATCAAGTCATTTACTCGTTCACTCGTCTTTTACGGTTACGATCGCATTGGAGACGTCTGCCTCACACCATTCACCAGCGCGCAAATTGGCAAACAACATTTTCATATCTTCTATTATGACATTCTGCGTCTATATTGTAGATCTTGCGTTTTCTATTCAGTACATTTCCAATCCCAATATAATATTCACTTGAGAAGTTTCATCATTTTTATCACATATTCTGCTTGTTATATGTATAACAACATAGTTGCTTGTAAGCCGCTTATAAGTAAAGGGCTAACAAGCAGAATTAGATACTGAACATAACTAGTTCTGTAGTTCATAAACTGATTGTGGGGCTTAACTGATTACCTGATTATTACCTTATACACTGTTTTTGCTTTCATTGGTCTACTAATCAAGTTTTAAATTATTGGAAAAAAATGTTTTCTTTGGTATAATATTATACTAAATATATATTTGGGACGTTCTTTAGTATAATACTTGAATCACTTTGCGCATTTCTGGTAGTAAAATACACTTGATCAAGTCAACTTGATTACAAATACGTGTGATTGAGCCGTAAGAGCTTAGCTCGAACAAGTGTATACAATCGTAATTTGACGTAAGTCACTCATTAAATAACACGTTTTTTGAACAATAAGCTATTCATAAAAATCTATATTTAAACGTAGAATACTACAGTAGGAAACTTCTCGTTTTTGACTAGAAAAAATATTGATTGGAAGTAAACCGCATTGCAGCTCATGCTCTATATCACATTTATATTTTTATTCAACTAGTGTGGAGCTGGGAAAACCAATTATTTTAGCGAATAAGAAAATTAGGGATCGAGGTAGCATCGGTGATATAATATTGTGGGTGGGGGGGGGATGGTTTCGTATGTAGGCTGCAGCGTTAGGCCAGAGAAGCGAGGCCAGAAGAGCATAGCGAAGACGCCGCTGGGAGCTGGAGGTCCCTAAATGTGTTAGGCGCCACTGACTGGAATAAGAATTGGATGGCGGGCGTTCTTTCTTTCACATTAGAGACCAGGCAAGCACTGGCCTAGTGCACTCTCGCCTCTGATCGATCTAATCAAAAGGCCAGGCTTTGGTAATTAGCTGGTCTCAGGTGGTTGCACTCACCCGCCATTCAAATTAATCGCTACATTTTGCTGAATCGCTACGTCCAACCTCAATATTTCACTCGCAAATAGCATTAAATTATAATTTTTATTGTATTCCTGGAATTGAAATTAAATGGACTAATCGCCTATTCCACTGAATCTTTGTCGTTCTATTTAATATCCCCAATTGATGGAATAGGATAAATTAATTAAAAGTAATCAAGTAATCATGCTAATAAAATTAATGGATGAATGCGTTACTGGGATGGCTGTCGGAGTCTGTTCATGACTGTAATGAAAAAACTATTGCAAACTTCTGTATTTCTAAAATCTGTAACATCAATGAATTCAATATTAATAAAGATCCTGTCATGGGATAACTGTGAATGCAGATACATATAGCCTGAAAATAATCTCGACATTTTTCCACAGAGCAGAGTTCAATTACAATTACATCAATTACATTACTCACCTATAGCAATCGATATTAAGGATGAATTAGGCAGTTGAATATGATTGTAACTACTTTATCATGACGATGAACTTTAAAGTAATTCAAGAATCAGATTTCACAATTTATAAACCACCATTACCGAATCACTGGAACACCGGAATAATTCATTTCAAAAAATACTTCAACTTCAACTTTCTACTGTGTGTATGATTCATATAACGTAAAAAGGATGAAAAAATTGTTTGTCTCTCTTGCAATTACCAAATTACTAAAGATCGATTATAATAGCATTCGTTCTAAAATATGAATTTGACTATGGATCCATATTATTTATGGTTTGAGATTATTAGGCTGAAATGCAGTGAAAAGATAAATTATTAATTAACGTCATATAAGGTAAGCTTCATAGCTTCCTAACGTCATATTTTAGTAAATACTTAAGTTATTAAGCTTTCAAGGTAAGGTGAGATATGGTAAACTCACTCACAATAGAGTAGGGTTTCAAATGAATGAAACTCTCCAATTCTTCTGTAATTTATCGAAAAATAATTCTCTCAACTGATAAAAGTTCCCCCGGGGAGTTGCTAGTCTCCTACGGGGTGCCTCCCCAGGTGGTGGATAGGGGGATGCTCACCAGATATGGTGGGTACCGAGGAAATAAAATACCCGGGGTGGACCAAAACTAGCACATGTAGCGTCTGCCTCAGATTGAGCGGCTACAATCGAATGATTGTACAATCCATTTCTTGCAGTCCAACAGCTTCGGGTGGAGGAGACTGAAGAAATCTGGGCACTCTTTTGTCCATAGAATAAGAAATTGCTCTTAAAGGCGGAGGAATCATTTTTCTGATCAACGGCATAAGGATGCAGAAGGCAACATGGGTAACCACTGCATTAAAGGCTTTCAGAGCAGCCCTAGTATTATGGCAATGTTCAAACTAAATTATAATTCCGGAGTAAGCACCCCAATCGGATCTCCGGGGGGTGCAAGTATGAACAATGACATGAAAAGGAAGAATTTTTGTAAACAGCGTACAAGAATAGGCACATGGAATGTAATGACTATGGCTCAAGCAGGAAAAGTTCATAATACATTAAAAGAAATGAAACGTTTGGATCTTGAGGTTTTGGGAATGAGTGAAATGAGATGACCGGATGCAAATTACTGTGATATTGAAGCATATAGAGTCTACTACTCTGGAACCCCTCAAAAATATGAACATGGAGTTGGAATAATCATGCACAAATCAATTGCACAGAACGTCATAAACTTTATACCTGTCAATGAAAGAGTAATGCTTCAGATAAGAGCAAAGCCAGTCAATGTAAACATGGTACAGGTATATGCACCCACAAGTGATCATGATGAAGCAGATATAAACAATTTTTATGTTCAAGTTACAAATCTAATCAAAAATATTCCAAAGCAAGAAGTTCTAATAGTAATGGGTGACTTCAATGCAAAGGTAGGGAAAGGAAGTTCTGGATACCGTATCGGTCCTCATGGCCTGGGAGAGAGAAATAGGTCAGGTGAGAAGCTTTGTGCTTTTGCTGGAGAGAACGATTTGGTTGTGATGAATACATTTTTTGAACTACCTCCTCGTAGACTGTACACTTGGAAGTCTCCAAGAGATGGAAATTGTGGAAGAATTATACGCAATCAAATTGATTATATAATGGTGAATAAGCGGTACAGCAATAGTTGCAAGATGGCCAGAACATTTCCAGGAGCAGATATAGATTCAGACCACAATTTACTGGTTGCTGAATTCAGAATTCAATGGAAGAAACTGAGAGCCAAAACGAAACAGATATATGACAGAAATAAGATTAAGGATCCAGATGTCAGAACACAAATCAAGAATGCACTTAATACAGCTCTGATTGATGTTAAAGCTAGCCCAGAAACTGATGAAAAGATAAAGAAAATAATGGACGTCACAACTAGAATAAAGAAAAATATTCTGATAGCAGATGTTGACAGCAGAAAATCGTGGATGAACAGTGAAATTCTAAAGTTGATGGAGATAAGGAGACAGAAGAAAATTGATAAAGACATGAATGAGTATAAATCCATTAATTGACAAATCAGAAGGAAAATCAGAGAAGCAAAAGAGCAGGAGCTCAAAGAAAAATGTTTAGAAATTGAAGCAGCTCAGTCAAAGTATGATACATTTAGTGTGCACAAGAAAGTTAGACAGGAAAATATAAGAAGAGATCAGTGGGTAAAATAGAGAATGATCAAGGTGAAATGGTTGTTGATATAGAGAAAATAAAGGAAACATGGAATAATTATGATGAAACCCTGTTTCTCGATCAAAGAGTAGAGCACAATATAGCAACTGAGTTATCAGGTCTGGAGTTAACAGGTCCAGACATTCTTTTAGATGAGGTTAAATAGCTACACTGACAACTAAAGATGGAAAGGCTGCTGGCCCAGATGGGGTTCAGTCAGAAATTTTAAAGCTTATCAATGAAGATTTCATGAAGAACCTTACAGTTGTATGAAGAACTTTAAAATGTTCAAGCTTTAAAAGCCAGAAATACCACACAAAAATCAGCCTTTGCTGAACATCTTTTAGATTCAAGTCATTGCTACAGAGATATAAAAACAAATTTGGTAATATTGAATTTTGGAAGCAAAAATACTAAACTGAATGTAAAAGAAGAATTCCAAATTTATAAAGGGAAAAAGTTGAATGGTAATAAAATATTAAATGAGGAGAATTTGAATAATAACCCAATTTTTGAGAAAATTTTAAAAACCTAGATTTTGATGTGTACATATGCTTTCAATTGTAATCATATGATTTATTTTACTTATATTTTAATTTTGTTTATTTATTTCATAACTATTTTTATCCACATTGAGAATGGGCTTAGTTCCCGAAACATGTATGTGTTTTTTATAATTTTAAAGTTTTCAAAAAAAGGGTGTTTGATTTTTATTTATTTTCCTTACAGTTGTGTTCAATAAGATCTATGACAGTGGAGAGATTCCAAAGGAATGGTTAAAATCAGAATTTATAGTTCTACCTAAGAAGCAGGGTGCTAAGAAATGCAGTGATTATAGAACAATCAGCCTTATGAGTCACTTGTTCAAAATATTCTTGAAAATAATCCACCGAAGGATGTATAAGATCTGTGAAGAGCAAGTATAAGGACTGGGAACAAGAGATGCACTTTTTGGTATACAGGTCCTTTTTCAACGTTGTCGAGACATGAATTGTGATATATATGCTTCCTTAATAAGGGAGCTGATTCGACCAATAAATGTGGTTAGTGCAAGTAAGTATTCATTTGCTCGTTCAATCGAATTATGCTCATTTGATAAGATACTGTACTGGATAAAATACAGCCTACAATTCGATTATTACTGAGTTATAATTGGTGATGAAATGCAAAGTAGGATAATGTATGAATTATAAAATATTCATAAGAAAATGATGTTCTACAAAGTACAATTTGATACTTGAGGGCTCATATATTTGAGAAAAAGAACGCGATCAGAAATAGCTGATTGTGCAGGAATCGGAATGTTGGGTGGAACAGGGAGCGTTAGCATAGGTCGGAGTCGGCAGCCGGCAACAAGGTGACACAACATAAATTAAGAACAGCAAATTGCGCAGTAAATCAAGGAAAGCTGAGGATCGTTGTAATTAAGCAGGCCACAATGATGAATTGGACACCTATTTACCCACCTTGCTTCTTGAATAACACTCATGATTAATTACGCACTGAAACCCGCCTAATTAGATGCTGAATAAGAGATGGTCACTAAAGAATTCAATTGGGGAGGAGTGCTGAGTTTTAATAGCTCTGATTGTGTATCAATCAAATTCATGTGAGGTTATGCTTGTTTGTTCATCAAAAATGCATTACCATTTGAAGCATTTTTAATGCATCAAAATGCATTACCATGATGAAGCGGAAAAGCTTGAAAGTTTCATGTGTAGAGTAGAAATCTAGTTGTTTTAACCAATTTGAATTTCGACTGAACGTGATAAGAACTCTACAATATACAGTAATCTATTAATTCTCCAATACAAGGTCTACTTTACAATACGTATTTTCCTTAAATGCCTAAAGAGATACATGTTATTCAGAGAATAATGAATGAATGAATTAATTTTTATTGCATATTAATTAGATCAAAAACCAATATTTGAAAGGAGACAATTTTTCTAAAGCGGGCTCAGTGTTGTTTACAATATTATCATTATTACTTTTGGAATAGCCCAATTAAATGGTTTGATACACGAAAGTCTTGATTTGATTGAAGTGATAATCAACTTTCAAAACTTTCATTTTTTTGAAAGTGATTTTATTTAATAATCTATTTTTTGGACAGCCAAGCTTCCACTCAAGCTCTTAAAGTACCATCCGAACGAGGTGATCCGGGGAAAAATACCGGGATCGAGCCTTTGTTTAATCAGGCCACTGACAAACTCGAGTTTCCAATAATAACCGTGAAAGCGATAAAGTTTAGCTAAGATCAATCTATGATAATAATTGTGAATAAACCCGGGATGGTATTATATTATATGTTTAATGTTTTAAGATAATTAATAATTCACATAGAATGATTAGATTTCTAATTATCTTTATTCAAAGTGATTTATATAAAAAATGTGGGAGTAAGTGTTGTTCAAGTTTTTCATTCCTTTCAGGTTCAGAAACAAGCGAGTTCACTTATATATATTTTATTGTTTAGCTGTAGGTTGAAAAACGACGGGAGAGGACACTCGGTGGATTGGACGACTCGTAGGAGAACTCTTAGGAAGATGATTCAGGCAGAAGTAGATGAAAAATTCTATAGTTGAGAAAATGTTTGACTCTCCTTGATTAGAAAACAGAATTAATTCACCTATTGCTTCAGTGATTGGCTGATGATTTGTTGAATGATGCAGTAGTCATCGATATGAAAACTGATTTGCGGGTTTGCAGAGAGGCATTGACAAATATTGTTGGCAACGGTGTTGTATGTTGCCTTGGCGTGGATCAGCATGTCGACTGGACATGTTCGGACGTGACAATGCAACAGGGTGCACATGCGACCCGACTGGACCGAACGTGCATTACGGCAAAACAATGCTCACACCCGAGCTCGGCTATGATTTACAGTGTAGTTCTCCAGTTCCAATTACCATAATATAATCTGTAATGCGTTGGCGAATCCAATTACTGTAAGTACAAAGGGCTGGCTGATTGTAGGACCTGCGAGAGAGAGAGGCTGCGAGAAGGCAGAATTTTCGAGAGAGAGAGTGAGTGAGAGAGAGTGACCGAAGAGACGGTGGTAACACGCTGAAATGCAGTACGAGAGCCAGAAAAGAGCTTCGCCGAGTGAAGTAATGCTTCATCAACAGTATTTATGGTTATTGCAGTTTGTTGTTCTCGTTTGCATTCGCTATCAACTCTGTTATCAAATTCATGGTATAAACGTCTAAAACTATCAACTGTGCCTATGACATTTATTCGATTTGACCCTGCCGTATATCAAGCAAGCTCAAGATGAAATGTGGATTGTAAGCTTTTCCACTTAATTGAATTATTGTGGCATTTTTCCGTGGAGAGCAGCGATGTGGGCAATGGCATAGCTGTAGAAATCACACACTATGAAATAATTATAATTTTAGCTTGAAATTTACAAATTTCACTCACATTAAGTGTTTAGTAATTATTCTATTAACTGTAGAAATAATCTTCTTCGCTTGTAACACTTTATTGTAGGGGTTTTCTCAATTGAATCATAATAATTGTTAAAGTTGTCAAACTTTTCTATAACAGGTATTCTTAATTGGTATTTTTGTATTGTATTTGTATTTTTGTATTGTTGAATAGAAACTTTACATGTGATTAGACTTATTCAATACAATATTTTTAAGTACACCTTGTTGGGTTATGTTAACGTTAAGAAATTTTGAAGGCATTTTCACAGATTTGAGAAATCAAGTGAAATTTGATTTGAAGCTACTTCTATCTTAATTTATTGAAATTCAAATTCGAATTAATGAATGCATGGAGTCTGAAAGCTAGTTTTATCAACATGTTGAGAGAATCAACTTATAAAACAATAAAGTATTAGAAGATCTTCAATGAATAAATATCGTGAACCTATTTTATGAATGGATTGATTGCAATTTAACAAGAATCAGTGTTTTTGTATTAGACGCTTTCAATGTGATTTGACTCGTTCAATACATTCATAAACCATTTTGATTAATTGAAAACCTGCAAAATAATAAGGTAAGGCCCTTTCCATTGAGGTGAATATAGAGATAAAATTTTAATTCAATAATTAGAATTATGAATTATTGTATTGATAATACTGGCGATATGTAAGCAGATTAGCGATATGTAAGTATTATCCTGCCTGTAATAATCGAAAATGAAAGGAAATAGATTGTTTCTCTGTCATGTAACCCATGTCCAGAAGTATTTATCAAACATATGAAACTACTATTACAATATGTGAAGTTATACTATTATACTAGTTTTCTAAACTATCATGTAGCATTTCACAATAGATGAGTTTTTGAGATTATCTCAAATAGGAATAGATCAATCAATGTTTAAGTTAATTCTGACCAGCCCTTAATGAATTGAGGAAGTGTAGAATCAATAATGTGGAATAATTTCAACAAATTAATGTTGAAAGACAACATCGGCATCTTTCTTCGAAATGTGATATTGGGGGATATTATGGTCCGATGGATCACGGTCTCTCTGTTACTCATGCTACACTTCTCATGCCTCCTTTTGCTCCTCTCTCCTTCTCTTTACGACTTTCCCTCTCATCCCATCCTCTGGTCCGCTTCGCTTTCTTACTGTCGATTTGAAATGGGAAATTGTGGAAGACATGGGCCAGCCACTAATCATAATCTCAGATGTTCCAGCAACAAATCATTTCCAGCATATGGCGCCATGGGATAAAATAACTGCCACTGGCTGGCATTCTCCTTCGGGTTTCAAAATCTCTTTAGATTGCTGTTTTCAAGTTGCTGCCCTTCAACTGCTTCATAAAGTTTGTTGTTTGTTTGTCTTTTCCTATTCATGACTAAGATGAGGATGAATTGAATTATCCTATCCATCATAAATGTAAGAATAGAATTTATCAAGTAAAATGATTCAAATTTTATAGCGAATAATTCATATTTAATAAAATTTATAATGAATATATTTTTTATTGTTTAACATCGAGGACTATCTGAATCTTTTATTATTCTGTAAATGTGAGTTATCGAAAGAAATAGATTGAAATTTAAAGAATGAGAGCTTCCAGCTTTCTAAAAAAGTAGAAACAGAACGTTTATGTTCATAAACGTGTTCTGTTCTCAATGTAAACGCAACTTTAGTTACATAGAATGAAGATTATCACTATACAATAATTGTTTCCAACATAGTTTTGTTTAGGAATGTAATATAATTAATATTTTAGTCAAAGATAACTCAATTTCATAAGTTTGTTGTTATTGCACTCACGATTAAAAGGATATTTCTTCTCACAACACGTAATTTTTCTATGGTACAAAGAACGGGTAACCCAAGGTTCATACAGTACTAACCTTGCGGGTAACCTGCCTTTGTATAAAAGCAATATGTTAGATTAAAAATATATATTTTTTATTATTGTTGATCTTTTTAATACATTTCAATAGTATCACAATATAAGAAATACTACTGCGAGGGAACGTTCCTTATACTTCAATCTCTCATTACCAAAGAGATGAAATTGTTCAATATTTACCAACTTCAATGTTATTGTTTTTTTCGACACTTCACTTAAAAAAGCATTGCGAACACTTCACCTATTTCGTGGTTCGAGCCGCCAGTGAAGATTATAACGTCTAGTTGAGAGATGCAAGCTTTCCAATAATTCCTTTTGCAGGAGTAATGGATAAATCAATAATATGCTATTCCAAAAATGAATTAATATGCTATTACGAATTACTTGTGAATTGTTTTGCAATTAATAGCTGGATACAATTCAATTGAAAAAAGCTAATAGAATCTTAGTGGCATCCTTACATGTTCTCAACAGTATTGAATACCTGCTTTCAGATTAGGAAGTGTTTTTAGGGAGGCCTTGAATAATTGACACAGCTAGATGCCACATGGACAACGCCTGATGCGTCGAATGCGGAGCGGATGTCTCTTGGGGATTAAGAACAGTCTGCGGTTCTTCTCTGACATCGCATCGATAGAAAATACATGGATAAAAAGGTAACAGGCATGGAGAATTTCAACTATGAAAGTTTTAAATGTTACAAGCGAATGAGTAATCAACATTTGAATTTAAAGTACAGTACTGTATTCAACATAGGAAGGAAAACATTTGATATTGTACCATTCTTATGTGGGATGTCAGATAAATGAGTTTTATTTCTTATAATATTACAAAAAATACACGAATTTTATTGGGGTTAATGAATTTTTTTCTTTTTCAAAGCAAATTTTCTATGAGCAAAAATATTGCTCAAAGCATCGTAAAATAACATAAAGCACGAAAGTGAATGATGAATATATGTAATAACACTATTGTTTTATAGTCAGTCTTATGTGACTAAAGATAATAATTATAATAACTCTTGTAGTGTGAATTCTCATTCGATCCTTCATAGTAGCCATGTGTCAGCTTCATGAATAAGAATAAGAATAATAATGATTTTTTAGTGCATACAAACATTATTGGTAGCTTTAATATAATATAAAATACACAACCTCAAGATTGTAATGAAATGAACTTATTACTAAAATTATGCAAAGTGTCATTAAGATTACAATGACAATATACTTCGGCCAGTGGTATTCTAGTAGTTGTGATATTGATGCCGGGTTTTTCCAAGCACAGTCAAAGTTGAGGGACCCTTAGATTTTGATGAACAGCTGACATTTTCTATGATACGTATAGGAAATGTAGTGAAGTGTAGTAAACTTGAGGGTCCCTCAAATTTGAGTGTACTTGGAAAAACCGGGCATGAGTTTTTTATTGATTTCTCTAACTGAGCATTTCAATGTTTAGAGAAAGAGAGAGAGACTTGAGATCATCACTAAGTGAACTTTATCTGCAGATAGGTTGTTGTAGTTGTTGAGAATTTATGTGGAATTTAATGTGGAATTGAGGTGAATTATATATCCATACTGGGAGATTCTATAAACTCGTATATTGCTATGTATTTCTTCCAATATTAACTGGATCTTTACTATGAAAAATGTTACCTATTTCAGGACAGAAAAAAAGAAAAAATATTTTTACGGCTATTATTGGTGAAGGAACCAGTATTATAATTCGTAATGAACTAATAATTAAATAATTTTAGCTGCTATTGCTGTTTTCTCCAATTATTATAATTAAGAGTATGAATATTATTAGAATAATATATTCTATTAATAAATAGAATCTCTTGTGGAAATGATGAAATGCTTTTGGTTCCAATAATTAACCAAATGATATGACGGGGTAGAGTATGCAATCGTGCATTGCAGCGAAGCTACAGCCAATCAATACATTAATATTTAATATTATTATGGATAAAAATATAAAAGCTAGTATAATGCAGGAATAAAAGAGTTTGTTCTGTG
Source organism: Sogatella furcifera (assembly GCA_017141385.1). NCBI lineage: Eukaryota > Metazoa > Arthropoda > Insecta > Hemiptera > Delphacidae > Sogatella > Sogatella furcifera. The sequence goes on from CM029547.1 coordinate 29,807,375, forward strand.
CTCTTTGGTGTTATTAGACTAATAATAAATTATGTTGACTAATAATAATAACAACAATGTGTCGAATGCTGAAGCGAATGAGATGAAGGAGTAGTGTATGCAACCGTGCATGGCTTTGCTTTCAAGCTACAGTTACTACAGTATAACATCCTGTAATGTACACGGGGATTGTAGTCTCGGCCATTTGAATATCTGTAGCCAATCACAGCCTTTGTCTTGTCATTTAGTCAAACAACAAGAGCTGTAATTGTTTACAGATATTCAAATGGCCGACACTACAATCCCCGTGTACTGTGCGCTTCCGTACTAAATAAAATTATACGAGTTACACTTGAACTATTATCATGCATAATTATAATAGACGCCTATAATAGAATTTTCTTGAATATAAAATTCTTGCAAATTGTTGAAGGGTGTTCATGAAGGAAGAAGAAACAGCAGTTAGCAAGAATGGCTGACATGATCATGAAGGCAAGTAGAAAGAGGCGAGGTGACACCAGTACGGACGGACAATGATCCGAAAGAAAGAGTCGACAGACGGCTCTTTCCACTCGTCCTCACCTACAACACGGCCCGTCCACCTATCCCGTGTCTATTCCACGGTCATTATTCCAGCGGCGTCTCTCTACTTCTGTATGCGTTGCAGCAACGTCGTCGCCACGAACGTGCCCCCTCCCTTCAACGCCCAACCACCACACACCCCATTTCCACACCTTTCTTTCTAGCAAACCCCAAGTGGAAGCGAATATTAGAGCTCTGAGCCCTGCCCGAATTTCCTCTCCTATTTCTTCCACTCTAGCTTTCCCTAGCACATCTCAGCAACAAAACTTCAAAAATGCACTTGTGCTAAGGCTCTCGTTCACCTTTTCTTGGGACGAACAAGTCCTTTGGGGAAATTACTTCGAAGGCGACCTGAATTTTCTGCATTATCGTCTATTCTTGTCTTGTCCATCATAATTAAGTGGCTATTCTGTGATTCTTGTTCTTAGCAGTTGAATCAGGCTATCTTTACTTTTCTATTTTTTCATTCAAGAATACATAGTATTATTTTAGATAATATTTTAGTAATTTTAGTATTTTAGTATTATTTTATATTAATGATTGAATTTGTACTAGGAATACCATTTTTAAAATGTTTTTGTAGAGTTTTTGAAATGAAGGCCTTGAATTATTCGGTTGAGTTGAGAAGATGAAAAGATAAATATTAGCTATTCAAATGCAGTGTTTGGTATGAAAATAGAGCTATAGATCGCATGTCAAAAATCATAGTTATAGAGTATACATTGAAGAATATGAGATATTATAAGATATCTTATAATATATTATAAGATATATTATGATATATATTTTTTATATTATAGAATTGAAATATTATAACCTTGCTGGATAGTCTCTTAAAAGACGAATAATAATTAATAGGATTAGCTTAAGATAGATAGCTCAATCACTTGAAAGTAGTAGCCCTCCAAGAAAATGTGTTAATGCCAAGAAACATAGACATTGAAAATGATAAGTAGCTATAGGCCTTTAACGAATCCAAACACATTTGTCCTAAGGATGCTTTTATAGAATTGAAAGTTCATCTTCCGCAACTCATTGTGAAGTATCAAAATACCCGCAACTTCTCAAATAGTTAGCATCTAAGATTGAAATCAAATCAGAATACAAGGAACAGTATTATGATCTCTAGGGCTAATTAGCAACAACAATAACTCGCTCTCACCGAGTCAAGTGTGTTTATCGCAAATCTTCTTATAAGCAATCTGCTTTACTCGAGTATCATTCCTGTAGATAGACTATTAGACAGTGATGCGGTCAGTGCTACTGAGAAGTGAGGCAACTGAGCCGTCGAATAGCAAGCCGAGATGTGGTTGAGGGGGAATGTGCAATATTAACCAATTAAGCCGATAATATGTATAGCCTATCACTCAGAGCAGACAGAGCTCGATAATATCACCGCGAACCCTATCTGTTCTACTCATAGAGTAATGGATTCTCTGTAGTTCTATATTGCTCTGAGAAGAAAGACTGAGATGGAGAATATGGAAGGTAAGTAACAGGATTATAAGTTAATGACTCATTCAGAAGTATGGAATAATCAGATTAAGATACATCGCCGTTGTAGGCCTACCGTACACATACAGTCTGACCTAGCCGAAGAAATTAATCTTATCTGCTTATAAGCTTGATAAAGGTCAAACTAAAAAAATATGCAGAAACTGGAAAACGTCTACACCGAAAGTAATTGAAGATTTATTGCAAATAATCGCCCTTCTAATATCACAGCTAAACCTGAATAAAAGCAAATATTTAATGTAAATATATCTCTAGCCTATTGAAGATAATTCCTGGATGATTTGGAAATAATTTGAAAGTGTTTTTCTTACACCTTAGCTCAAATTTTGTATGAAATCAAAACATTCATAATAGAAAAGTACTCAATTGAGGTGCACAACTGCGGATGATCTAAAGCAGTGGTAACCAATTAGGTTTCATGAAGGTCCATTTCAAAGTCTTGGCATGCTTCTGCGGTCCTGTCAGGGAAACCACTGGGGGTGTTGTAGTCCCCGGATTTTTTTTTTTTAAATGATAGTTTCATTATATGTTAAAAATTATTCAAATATTTGGGATAGTTATTACTCTTTATGTATTTTGATTTTAATGCTCTTCAAATATATTTAAGTTTCATATATTTAATGGCCTATTTCATGCCATTGATTTATTAAAATTGAAATAAATGTCATTATTTTAATCGGATTTGGCAATAAAAATTACTATTCTGTTTATTCTATTTATACGAAGAATGTTTACTTATTAAATTGTCAAAACCATTCTCGAACTTAGTCCATGACTATATCTCTTCAGCTATTGAAGTACCAAGATAAATTGAAACGCTTAACTAGGCATAGAATAATTGGATGAAATAATGCAACAATATTGAATAATAACTAACCAACTTTTTTTTTGGAGTTGTATGATAATAAGTGTTTATTTTATTGCGGTGGTTCTTTTTTAATAATTCAGTTTTATTCATACTTTAGCCTAGAAGGTTTTTATGGATTTTTAAAAGAATTTTTTTCAAGTTTTTTCCGTTGAAATCGGTATGACACCGCGGTCCGCACAAAACTAGCTGGCGGTCCGGAACCGGACCGCGGTCCGCCATTTGGTGACCACTGATCTAAAGCATATTATTAATATTATTTTCTTACATGTTGATGTTTCTCACATGTTTCCTATTCAGACATGATTCTGAGTACAGTGACTTATATAATCACTGTAATTTTGAGTAGATGCACGAGTATATTACACCTTCATGACAATGATATGGTCGTTAGTAATTGACAAAATAAGAGGAGAGGAAGCAAGATGACGTGATAACATGACGCACATGCCAATGCAAGGTAACCGCTGCTAGAATACAAACAGAGCTTGACTTGAAAATGGCAACAGCGTGGTTTGAGTGGGGAAGTGGGGTGGGGAATGGGGGAAAGAGAGGATGATGCACAGAACACAAATAGAGCTGAAATAGGGTTCCGTATGCAAGTATATTATAGTGGCTGTGGTATTAGTCTTGTAAAATCTGGATGTGAGATTAGGTTGTGGCTGTTAGCTGTGTGGGGGGCTCCACAGTTCATTTTCAGCCCCATCAACTCCAAACTCCAGCCTCGTTCACCTCTTCACTGCACTCAACCACGTATACCCTTTTTAATCTCTTCTCTCTCCAGTTGTTATTTCTTTCTTGCAGTATGCCAATCTCCTTGCTCAATCCTGTTTATTTTTTGCGCTTTTTTCCCTACTTGCTCTGATAATGACAAGTTTCGAGCAGGCCTCAGGCTCCACTCCCCATCTGCTTTCCTTGCAGAAACTAGATCGGAATGAATAGCAGAGAACAAGACAGTTCTAAGACTGTTCGGGAGACGTATCATCTCCCCGACGTACTTCTCTCTTAGACCCATTCGATTTGAAAATTGTTCAACAATCCAAGTAGATGATGAGCTTATTATTCCATTATTGCTTCAGAAAACAATTGAATAAGCAATGAATCCAATGAACTTAATCATTGAATGTAAAAGCAATAACTCTGTCAATAAATTGTTGAGGATCTTCAGCATCAAGTTAATGACTGCCATTTCACGTGAAAATCGGTGATAACCGTATAAATTGATATTGTGGATGACAAAAAAGATACATATGAAGTGGTTCGATAACTAATGAAGCAACTAATGAATCATATGAATTCGGAGTTTTCAGTTCACGGTTTGAGTCCACTTTCAAAGAAATATTTACAAGATCAAAAGGTAAATATTTACAAGATTTTCCGGTCCCGTCAAGAACTGTGAGTCCGTGAAAATTATATTCTATGTAGGTATCTTCCTTTATTCCTCTTCTGAAATAACTCATACAAAATTGTTGAAGCTTTAACAACTCGATAGAATTACAATACATTGAATTACAGTGCATAAAATTGAAATAACAGAGCATAACAGAAATAGAAAATAACAGAAAGAGTTTCAAATAAAGTCCGAGAATTGAATTCATCCACTGTACATGAGAATCCAACACTGGTGGCTCGTACCCACAAAAAAGATGAAGTGTCCGTATCTTTTACTGTACAGCACTTCACCTGTTTCTTGGGCACGAGCCGCAAGTGGAATCCAACCCATACACTGCACTCCCCTGAACCTGCAAAAAAGCAGAGCATGTTCAGTCATTAACATGGGAGTGAACGAATAAGAAACCCCCTAAAGTAAAAAATAACTTTCTGGTGGCCTTTATGGAAATTTATAGTTTTAATTTGGTGAGGATCAGAGTGGCTGGCCCTTACGCAGCTAGCGTGAAGTTAGTGAGGCCCTGTGCACCTATTAAGCACTCATTGCATTTGCTTTGCCCATTAAAGAGGGTCCTTTGTTTACACTGCCTTATTCCTTCGCCCAACCACGCGCGCACGTTTCCACGAAGCTTTCACAGTACTATAAACTTGGCTCTAGTCTGTCATTACACTCCTAGGTATTGATTAGAGGAAACATCACATCTGAGTTGCAAACATTTTGAGATTTTGGAATTTGAGAGACACTTATTATAAAGGAAGGAATATGCTTGGACTGAATCCAAATAATTTTGTATCCAATTTTCCATTAGTTTCCGAATTTTCAGGCTACAGCCAATGAACATTGAGAGTATTTTAATGTTCCTTTTGATTTTTACTGTCACAGCTAAATTTTAGAAGCTCAAATTGATATAATATGGGCTTATCAGAAGCTTTTATACAGATAACTAATTTCAAACAATTCGAACAAATCGGAATATTTTCATTTTCGATGTTTAACTCAAATATTGTATGCTGAATGAGAATATTTTCTTCCCTCTAGAAACACGTTTGAAAGTTCAAGAGGAAATGCTTGTATCAGAAAAGATTTGAGTTTTCATGTTTTGCTGATAGTTTATCATAGGAGATCTAAGTTTCAATGCGTTATGGTAATGTTGATAGTTTTAAATGTTGATCCAAGTTGCACATTGAAAATGATCCTGTTGAGGGGCAAACTCATATAAAACTCCCATGACTCCACAACATCCTGCATCGTCGATTACTGACTCACTCTCTTTCTACGAAGTACCGTAATCGTTTCTGGAAAGTTTGGCTCGTAATGTTTTTCAAATTACAAGTCAAATAGTTAGCTGTTGGGCTCCCAGCTCCCAATGTTATTCATACTGCAAGTCACAAAACTGAATGGAAAGTCATAAAGAATGGCAAGTCAATATCGCTGATTGAATTTTGGAAATATACGATCAGCTCTCGTCCGCCCCCTTCTATTTTGGAAAAGGGGGAGTGCGCGTTCATATGAGGAGCGCGTTTTGGAAAAGTGGTGTGAGGGCTGGAAAGCGGAGGAAATGGGAAGAAGGGGTTTTCGAGATGCGAGATGAAGCCAGCCTGCTCTCATCGGGTATGCATAGTTTTGGCGACTGGGGTCATCAGTAAACATCAGTGCGAAATCCCCAGACGCTGCGTCGCGTCTCAGACACGGCACCCCCTTTTTCCACCCCTCCTTCTTCCCTTGCGCCCTCTTCACCTTTGTCAAACAACTCGCTAAGTACGAAGTTGACTTTGAGAAAATGCGCCGGATTTCGCGACGTGGACAGATTGAATAATAATCTCGCAACACCTTTTTTTCTCTCCATACCGACAGACGGAATTCAAATCCCAATACAGTCCCTACGTCTCGCCGCCAACTTTATTGGAAAACGCCCACTGCGACCCCAGGCCTCTTTCTACCCTCAGACATAGTCTTTGAAATTATTTTTCTCCACTCCTGATAGATATCGAAAAACAAATCTATGCAGACAAACAGACAGGGAGAACCGTGTTCATGGAATTTCTATTATTGGCTATGTCATGGAGTCTAGGTCATCATGACTGATTAGATTTAAGAGAGAGAAAATACATTTGTCTGATTTGCTACTGCGAGAAGTATTATAACAAAGTCGGTTAAAATCAGTGATCCAAATAATAATTATTGTTTCCTGCAAGTGAGCTGTTAACATTGAAAAATACTGATACAAATTCTGTAACTGATACTGTTCAATATATTAAAAAAAATAATAAATGATTGAGAGAGGATTATTATCCGATGGAATCTCTGCATTTAGGGTTTAGAATGATACACAAAAACTATTCCTGCCCTTTCTTCTAAATAGTAGTATATCTCTAACGACATTATCAATTAATAATAACATGAACTACTTATCTCTCATACATATCACAAGATGGTTTACAATATTTACTTTGAAAATAATAAGCGAACCGTGTTGAAAACTCCACGCAAAGTATACTCAAACTTTACTTAATAAGTTTACTAAAACTTTGCAAGTGTTGAGTGGTTGTATGAATGAGTGGAAGTAATGGGAGGCCCGTTTATTTTCAATCGATTGACAGAATAGAGGTGTTACAGTAATAAAATCATATTTGACGATGGATTGACAAGGTATTCGGGGAAAGCAAAACTGTCGACTAGGCCAATAAAGTACTTGTCATTGCGCCCATCAATCACGCGTCTGACTGACAACAGCTCCGATTGGGGGAGGGTTGGCTGGAGGGTTGGGGGAGGGGCGTCGACATCAAAACTTGATGAATCGATGAGGCAATGTTTCACTGGGATGGGTCGTGCTTTTCTCCGTCCAACTATTGTTGTGGCTGTTGTTACCGTATCATGTCACCAGTGATTTCGAGGAGATTAAATACATGATGTATGAATGGAATCAGTTGAATTTGTGCATTAAAAGTAGCAGACTACTAAATCTGATCAACTAAACAAAATCAATACTGACTACCTACATAATAATATTCATGATTAAAAGTAACAAAATAGCAAATAATAATAATTAATAACATAAGCAAGTAACAATAAATTCAAACATTAGAAGTAAGTTTCAAATACATGGTGGAATATTGTAAACTAGATAGTCAAAACAAGGAACATGGTCAATTCTAATTCAATCTCAATATGCATAGAATACAATATGCTAATTAGATTCTATGAAATATAGGGATTTCATTGCTCATTATGAGTTGATGAAGTTTTGTTACCAATAATTTTGCCGATACAGTAAGCTCAGTAATGGTTTTACGAAAGAGGTTTATGAATTTGAATCAAAGTGGTGAGAAATAGTGGATGAGAATCTTATAGAATGATATTAACTAGAAAAACCATCATCAGGAGTAGATAACCAAATATATCTGTATTAAAGAATATTTGAATATTTTTGTAAATAGGACTGGTCTGTTAAGGTAGGACTATATCACATAATCCTTGTTCATTAGAGATAATACCTAGCAGTAATCAAGTTGAATAAGTTAACAAGAGTGGGTTGAGTTTGTGAGAAGAGCCTACTCCAATCTAAGTTTGTAAGAAGTGATAAGCCAAGTGCTGTGCTGCGTGGGGCTCGAATTGCTACGTTCGGGGAAACGTAGGAAGACTTTATCCCTTGCATTTTAAGTTTTAGTACCAAGCAGCAGAAGTATCTTGCCTCAACTTCGTACATGGCAGATCCACAGACAGGCGCATGTAACAAATTAACTGCTACTTTATTTGTCGGACTAGTATATTCCATGTGATGAGAATGATGTATTTCACAATAATATTGAGTGTTTGGAAAATTTAAAAATTAAGATAAGATAATTATCAAGATAATAGTGACAAGGCGATTGGAAAACTGGCTTTAAATGATTGGGTCATCTTCAATATTAAACCATCCACTTAGTCTTACTTTATAATTGAGGATCTTACCATGGTTATCGGCTTATCTCACAGTGCGCCTAGTTGCTTTAATGTTTATTTGATACTATCGTATAATGTAATCCTATCATATTAAGCGAGTAATTTCTGTATGTATGTATGTATGTATGTATTTATGTATGTATGTATGTTTGTATGTTTGTATGTGGAACCACGGATCTAGAAAACGGCTCTAACGATTTTCTTGAAATTTGAAATGTAATATAACCGTGATGGGAAAATAAGATTGCACCAGGTCTCATGTCCGGGAAAACTCTCTGGCAGGATTAATAAAAGATTAAAATATTCCTTATTCAGGCATAATCCCAAGTACTGCGTATAATGGCTGTTATCGTTAGCTGACCAACGCTATCCAGCTGGAGTGAATTGAGTTACATTCAAGTCTATAACACATGTTCATGACTGTCAAAAAATTGTGAGAGGTGATCTATCAATTTTGAATTTATTACAATATTTATTAATTTATTACAAGGAGGTTCCTTGATTTTTTACAATAAATATTTATGTAATTCAACAGTTCGGCCGCAGCTTCAGAGCGAAGCTCGGTACCAGATATTGTATGTATGTATGTATGTTTGTATGTGGAACCACGGATCTACAAAAATGCTTTAACGATTTCCTTGAAATTTGAAATGTAATATAATCATGATGGAAAAATAAGATTGCACCAGGTCTCATGTCCGGAAAAACTCTCTGGCAGGATTAATAAAAGAATTAAATATTCCTTCATGAATAGTCTCAAGTACTGCGTATAATGGCTGTTATCGTTAGCTGACCAACGCTATCCAGCTGGAGTAAATGGAGTTACATTCAAGTCTATAACACATGTTCATATTAGAAAATTGTGAGAGGTGATCATATCGAGTTTGAATTGATTTTTTACTATGACACATTCATGTAATTCATAGTTCTGCCGCATACAGCTTCAGAGCGCAGCTCGGTACCAGATATTGTAACATTATAATGTAGCTTCCAAAACGATTGAACTCATGTATACAATGAAGTGGGAACTATCACATGATTATCATACTTTGTGTACTTTTAGAGTACCAGGTATTCAGCAAATGAGATTAATTTGAATGAAGTTATGTCGAAGGTATTGGATGCAGCATAACGTATCGTATGTTTTCGTGTTTTATTCCTAGGATGAATCATTTCCATTATTCCACCTAGAGTGATAATACTTGAATAATACAACATTCTCCAAGTAGTACTCAATCACTTTACAAGCTACTGAACCACAAAGAAATACCCAAGTATCAAGACTTTCAAGAAACGTATAGAAAAAGCTTCAAGCAAGGATCTAATATATTCCATTTCCATTCATTTTTCAATATTCCAGGAACAAATTTTCCCATTCTCAAAAAATTCTCAGTTTATCAACAATGCATTCAGGCTGGCAGCTTTTATTATGATTGCGATCTCTGATTAGTATTTTGAAAAATAGAGTGCTCCGACTTTTTTGTATGCGGTGCCGAACGAAAGCCCGGCACGTGGAAAGAAAATTAAGCAGCTAACTGTTGTAAGGGCACGAATATTAATTAAAAGCACTTAACTTACTTTCCAGTCGCTGGTTTTAAAGAAAGCATTGAGAACTCTCGGGAGATGTCGTGGCTGTGGACAGAGTGGTGTGTGGTGGGGGGGGGTGTTAGAGGGCGCTGGTGTCGGAGGGAAGAAAATGGCGTACTCTGCGAGGTGCAGGACGGAAAGCGAAATTACCATATGAAAGGAAGGTGAGAACCACGTTGCTGTCTTATTAATTGCAAATTCGCTTGAAGGAGGCTCAATCAAATTGTCATAGACGAAGTTGATTGAAGCTTGGACCTGACTGGCATTCTCAGAGTGCTGCTCGCTTCGTCTTAATGCGTGGGAGGGGGAGGTCGGCCTATCTCGGCTTTCAGCTGATTTCATATTCTCGAAGCAACACTCAGCCGAGCGTTGATTTCAATTATACGACGGTCAACATTGCCTTGTACTGATTTCGTCTGCTGAATACATTAGTAATACAATATCGTGATTTAATAAAGACTCGAACAAAGTGGACCTAGAGCTGTTGAGACAATTCATAGATAGAATATTCGTTCAACTCTGTCAAACCTTTATTTCAGCGGTAGAGGAATAAAAGTCACCAGGAGATCAAACTGGAACAAATTTTCTGGCTATAATATGTGATGGAGTACAATAATTATTGTAGATAAAATGTACTAGGCCTTCTAAGTATTTATATTAGATGGCCATATTCTCTATTATTTATTCGTATGAAAATATTCATTATAAAAATATGTTTCAATCAAAATGGTTATAAGACGTTTCAAGTTCTCTATGTGATTAGTCTAGAATTAAATAGAGTATCACTACAGATATTGAATTTGCAAGTTCGGATTCCCAATCCGAGTTGCTAAAGTACAATTGAAATACGTTCGTAATTTACATTTTAATGTGGCGATGAGAGAGAAGACTGGCTCCAATCTGGAATCATTTCGGCTTTTGAATAGGAACAAGCGCCCAGGCTACACCTTAGTAATTTACAAGTTTTATTCATGAGTAACGTGTAAAATACGATACGTTGTGTAGCGAAAAATTCAGCCATGCGAGCACGTGAAATAAATTCCAATATGCTGCCACGCAGACTCTTCTATATTTCCAGGGAATTCCGTAAGTGATTGTGCTGTGAATTCAGCAGCGGTCGATTTTTTTCTGATCAAGTAATAACTCTTTTCAGTTCCAGTTTCGCTATCAATTTGCAGGAAGCATGACTGTGGTTAATTAGAATGCAACTTCCCTATTTATCAAGCTAATTAAAAAGTATTGAGGAATCGTATTGGTAGTCACATTGGATAATCACGTTCTTCAGAGAATGATGTGATTTGATTATGAGGATGAAAAACGCTCATGATCCCATACCTATGACACAGATTAGAGAGTATATCTTTATAGAGAGTTTGTACTTCATCGAACATCATGGTCTCACTATATTTCTGATTTTTGCGATCTCCTACACTCAAAACAGCGCTGCTCTTGTACTGATGTATTCAAAATTAATAATAGAGTGACATATTGTACCATTCAACCAAAATCCACATTAATAACTCATCGTTTTTGGTAAGGAATATCAAATGAACATGTATTTTTCTAAACTTCAAGTGATTAGTTTTCCTCTAGGATTTTTATGGGCAAGTAAAATCTGAGTACATTAGTGTTTGTATCAGCGAATTTCGATAAACCAACATACTAAGATGAGTATATAATAGACGTATAGTATTTCATTTGTCTCTCTACTCCCTTGTGGCATTTCCACGTGGAAAGCTTCCAGCAGTTTAGTAATCAAGAAGATCGATCGAAGCATGATTGAGCCACTCATTCCACAATGTTTTTTATTGGTGCCGTATAGAATGTGCTCGATTTTTCACTTAGTTCGCCAATTATAAAGACTGAAAACAGAATCGAAAAGTTGTCATTTGCACAAGCGTGGCTGGTGCGATTTGCAGATAAAATAACGTGTTTACGAGAATCCAGCACTGCGATTAACCGAGTCAATTTGTCGATTCAACAATATCGGTTGCCACGCGCAGTCACAAGAACGGCCAGACCTCGGATACGGACGGATCACAGCCAGCAGCACACGCGACAATCAGGTATTTGCATTGCTCTGTAATTGATGATGTTGTCAATGGCATTGCGACGCAATAGTGGCGTCATTAGTTACAGCTGTTACATCAATCTGCATCTCACTCGCTCTTCTACTCTCTTCTTTACCATCCCCAACAACTCCTTATTCCCCTCTCTCTTTTATTTGTGAACTTCATCATTGTCCTTCTTTACTCACCCTTCCTGGTTCGTCGCAATGTTTGAAATTGAATCGCCAACCGCTATGGGGCAGACTGGGCGCCAGTGAAAAATGCGCAGTCCATGCTGCAATACATCATCATCTGGCTCCGCGTCTCACGACGTTCCACTTGTCTGTTATTCAACGCTGAAATATATTCTCTTATTTTGTCAGCTAAACTAGCTATTGAAAAGCTGGAAGAGTTAATTTCAAGAGTTATATTGTTCAAGTGGACATCATCCTAGAATGAATTGAACGAAACTTTGAATGCATATTTACAATACGTAAATAAAGATATGTTATGATAAAAACTTTATCCAGAAATAAAGCAATAATAATATTTTGAAAATAGAATGTATTAAGCTACAAAGCTGCTGTTGAAGTGAAAGCATGAAAATTATGCTTCCCTTTCGACTTTTCATTCAATTTTCTCTTACAACTTGAGGGCCGACCATTATGAGCTCATTCTCTTAATAAATTTTTAAATAATTATTTCTCAATAATGCGGAAGATTATCATACTAAGGATAGAAGCAGGCTGTAATCTACGAATCCACATATATTGACTCTGAAGTCAGACTATGAGAACAAGTTGTTTGTTTATGATAACCAATCATTCAACATATTTCAATAAGATGAAATAGTAAATGCCTGGTGACCACCATTTTTGTCAGTTATAAAAAAATACTATTTATGTGGTTGCTTGAAAATAATCCACCTTCTAAGATAAACCGCATAAGATAACAGTTTGTAACCGAACTCACGTTCGGTTGAGTTGAAAATTAGCGTGTAGGCCTATCTGGTGTTCAAAAATGAATAATGAGGTGAAAGTGGCTGGGTAAAGAGGTGTAAATTTTTCATTCGACGACCATAACAAGAGGCCGCTGCTTCGCTCTGAATGCAGTCGCCGGAGAATCCAGATTTATGAATAGTTGCGTAATATCATTTAACGGTAGACAGACGGGCAGCAGCAAGCCTGCTCAGGCCCGATACCACCTAATCTGCTCTTTATAGCTGCTGCGGTCGCTACTCCTCCACCTCAAACTCACCCCCTTTGACTCCCCCCCTCACCACCTACTCACCAGAAGGATACTCCATCAGTGCAAGCAGCCATCACACTCTCATAAACACTGGCGTCGCTCCACTCTCCATCGTTGGTTAATGCTTCACTTAGCACCAAAAACACGTATTCAAGCACCCACAACAAATAAGAACTGTGAACCACCATGCGACCGAAACGGAACTTTCTCATACTAAATAACACTTTGATAAGAGGATAATCTGATGAGAGAGTCAGGATCATAATAATCAACAAAGTCATAAATTTGGATTTGTTATCCAAACAAAATAAAAAAGTTACAGAATTGTTGCTTGACTTGTACAATGTGATTGTGTTTTTTCAAATATACAACGTTCTTGGTAGTTTAGAACGACTGATTGAAGTGAATTGTTCAATGAGAGCGAGTCAATGCTGAAAATGCAAGACAAGGTTTGAATAATATTGATAATAGTACAAAGATTCAATTAACCCCAAACACTTGTTGAAAGGGCTGTTGCTAAGATTCTCTTCCCTACTATATACATTGAGAACTGATCAATCTAATGAAAAAGATTTCTCTTTTTTTTCCATCAGTAAAGCAAATCAGGTTGTCAACTCAGTGGTTGAATTTGTCGTAAAAACAATATTTCGTGTTGAAATGGTAGATTTCATCTTCTGAAATAAAATTATAGCATTGTGATATTTCAGGAATAGAAAAAAAGTAATCAGAAGTTGGTGAGTAGAATCTTTATTAAGAAAGGTGTGAATGTTCAAGTGAGTTTTTCCATAAGGAAAGTTTTCAGCAATAGTGATTTCTATCAAAGTTTTCTACTTTTTCAGTATCTCACTCTCCGAATTGTCTAGTAGACATATAATTATTTTACTTCAGAGATGCTTGGAATAAAATTTGATGCAAGACAACCTCAGTCACTTTTTTATTGTACTTTTCCAGCTTCTACTAGAGAAACTTCAATACATTTTCCAGTCTATTGGTCTGTTAGATGTTTGTCGCGTAGGACTAGCCCACAAGAATTCCCTAAGCCAGCGGGGATGACGTGACAGTCACTACAATGCCTAGCTCCCCATTTTATCTGCACTCGTTTTATGACGTCTGAATAAGCCCAAGTCATAAAATTTATCCATGAAACATCTCACACTCGCATTCAATTACAAGCAATAAACCTAGGAAAAACAGGGGGAAGTTGAGTTATGATCGTACATGCAGGATAGAAGGCTTCTGTTTGTCAAACAATATAAGGCTACAAATTTTCTAGTTGAACAAAGTTCTAAAATGGTATTAGTGAATATTGTGTTAGTGAGAAGGGTAATATGATTGAATACTCTATGTTAGGGGACAAATAGAGGAAGTCTCCCGTTCGTCTTGTAACTTGATCACGAAGACAAATAAGAATAATCTTATTATCTTAGCAATAAGATGACAATAAGTGTTGAAATATTGAATTGCTTCATGAATTTGCCTTCAAATTCCGATAATACTTGCTGAATTTCAATGCTTTTGAAATACCGATATTGGAAAATGAGTATTTTCAACCAGTAAGTATCTATTTCTGTATTTTATTCAATACTAATAAGTATAAGTATTTCAATACTTCATTCCAAAGACAAGTTTGATGAGAAGTTTCTAGTTCTAGAAACACTATCATGATTACAAACGCGGCTGAGTGTTGAATAGCAGCTAACATGATTCATGGAGAGATGCAGCATATGGATTTCATGCAATTTTGGACTGGGCGGGAGCAGGAGGTGAGATGCGGGTGCAATCGCTATGCCTCGTTAGGTACGGTCTGTGCAGCTCTGTTAATTATCATCATTATCTAGTCGCTAGCGACTCCAACTTGCAAGCACAACTTGGCGATGGTGACTCACACTATTCATAACATAACCTACCGACAGGGCGCGCAGAAACGCTCTATTTGTAGTGCTAGACAAAGCTGGCTATTCCATTATCAGCCGGTGCACATATCATGCGTTACCACCATGGTAATGTTATTCTATTGTCAAATCTTCTTCCGTTATTGTGGATGAGTGAATGATAGCAATACTTGTCAATTCGCAAAATTTGATTTTGTGAAGAGGAAGTTTTGTTTGTGTACAATAATTTAATCAAGTAAGCAGTGTTGTGCAACTTGTGGAGCTCTCTAGATCTAGTGCAGTAGTAAAAAGAGTACGGAGGTATGATAACAGAGAAAAGTTACTAGAGTCACTTTTTTGTGAAATTGCGTAAAATTTTTCCAAACTCATCAATATTAAAACTAAAATAATTAACACATCTCAAAGTTCGCTATCCTACTCTTTACGTAATAATGGAATTTAGAAATTGTTAGAAATTGCAAGAATTGTTAAAGTATAGATAAGCAATGGCTACAATAAGCAAAGCAATCAGGATGAGAAATGGTTACATTTTTAATGTGGATTAGTATTTCAAGCATTAAAATCAATATGAGTTGAAGTTTGTATTGTTCACAAATCCGTTGATAGATGTTATGAATAATTCAATTAATATCTCAGTAGGCCTACATTGGGAATGTAATGTAACGTCAATCGAAACCCGTTCAATCGATTGTTGAGTTTCTTGGTAACAGACCAACCCTTTGTTCGGAAGTGGATGATTTTCCAAGTAGAGTCGAACATTTTGTAGCTGGACTTGTGCTTCTAAATTGTTCACTCCATCCTGTACGATTATACTTGTGGCGTGGAGAAGCTTCTTATTATCGGACCTTTGCCAGGCTAACAAACCCAATGGTGAGGCGCCGTAAGAAGTATGGTTTGTGCGAGGTGAGAAGAAACGCCGTTACAATCTAAAGTGTATTGTGACAGCGTGTCTTCCCAGGTTGCACGAACTATAACAATATTGAACAGACACCGGATATTGTGCCACAGTGTCATTGCTTTTTTCTGTAAATGGCCGGGTCGCAGGCCCATTAAGCTTTATGGCCTTTAAGGGCACACAGCGAGCAAGCACCGCACCACACCACACAGCGCCGGATTAACATTCTACGACGACACGTAGACTTCTGCCTTCACCCATTCGTATCACCTGTTCTTTTCCCTAAGAAAATGCTTTCGGCTCTCTTATTTCTGTTTTCCAAGCGAGCAAACCTTTTTCTTGATTGAAACTATTAAGATCAAATCCTCTCACTACAGTTAGGACCATTGCCCTTGTGGGTGGCTAACAATAATTATTATCGTGATCTTGATCAATAATTTCCAACTGTGGAATGACATAATGCGCTAACAATAAATTATTTTCCTCTTACAATGTTGATTGTTGGACTAATTTTCCTTGAAATTCCTATGAATATTTTTCTCCTGCAGTTTCTAACATAAACAGGGCAAGAATTGCATATAGTTTATGATTTGACTATCGAATCCACTAGGCGTATCATCAAGAGTGGAAATAACTGTGTAATCTTCTCATTCCTTTATTATGATGTTGTGCTTAATCGATTTGCAATGAAGGAAATCAAATCGACATAATCTTCCACTTTCGATTCAATTTTCTTTCTTTCCATGAAATCAGCATCGCAACCAGATGTCAAAATTATCAACCTAATTGTAGATCAACAATGAACCATCAATTACTGCAGCTGTCAATTGTATCAAGTAGGAAATTACGAATTATGAAACTATTCTATGGATTATATGAACCATTTTATTAAACAGAAGATTAATACCGTGATAATTGAAGATAATGAATAATACCGTGATGTTGAAGATAACTGAAGTTTCCAAGTCAGCACTAAAGGTGGTTTAAGCCCAGACATTACTATCCAACTCCAAATTACGGCATTATATTACATGGTAGCAAGTTTTCAAGCTACTTAGCGTGAATTTGAGGTGGCGTATAGGCTAGGATACACACTACTCGTACACGGTGAGTGGCTTGAATTCGCAGGTCATCTCTTGAAATATTCAAATGAGTCAGCTGAAGGTTACATGGCCACAAACAATTGTTAATGAGCCGTGAAGCTGGGTGGAAAATATGTTATAGGAGTTGAATGGGGCGGATATTGCTGTGTTCTGGCAAAGTATTTGAGACAGCTAGGCGGAGTGGCAGGGGTGAAGTTAAGAGTCGTCCATTGTGTAAGAGGCTCTCTCCAGAGTGTCGTAATGTCTCGCTTCCATTCTCTCCTTAACAAGGCACTGAATACAATTAAAATTATTGCATTACATCGTACTTTACTATCATATTAGAGGGCATTCGAAGCTCACTTACAAACTTACTTGGTGTTCGGTTGCCTGTAAAGCATTAAATTGTAGGCGCTCCTTAACAGCTTCAATTTTTAAGGGGATAAAACTTCATTTCTGGAGAAACTGGCGAAATATATTCAGAGAAGCCTGTTTTGAAAAGTGGTGACTTTTCCAGGCTAGAGAGTGAATAGAAAATGAAACCTGCATCGAAAATAATAATTTCATCAGTTCCATGTGACAGCATTCGATAGTCTCTATTTTCCTTCATCTCTTATCCTGAAAATTCCATTAATGAATTTTCTCATACTGAGAATAGATATAAAATTGAATGAATATCGTACTTTGTCTATGTATTAACACTTTTCTCAACGTGTACAGCATCATTAACTTCTTAGTTTTTCTGGGAGTGTACTTTTAGTAGCATGTCTTCCATTAGAAAATTAGAAGTAGAAGTTGAAAAGTCAATAGCAAAGGAATAGATACAAAGTGATTGCATTTACAGTAGGAAGCATCAGCTTTCTCTCCCTCTCTCTCGTTCTATCTTCACTCTGCTTCTACACATTATACCGTGGTCTGTAAACTCGTATACTCGACTTGATAAAATAAGAAGTGATGATAGGTTGTTGTGAGAATGCAAATGAGCACTGCTATGCCACATTTATTTCTCGTAGCATACGTTACCATAAATCTATGACTCGACTCGTGGCTCACCTCAGCGGCAGTTTGAGCGATTTTCTTTGAAAGTAGGGTTGCGGCTGGGGAAAAGCGTGAGGGCGCCGGGAAGGAAGAAAGCAATGAATTCGTGTCAGATTAGCAAGGAAGAGCACTTTATGATCATGTTTTTAAAATGGATCGAGATGCGAGCGTGTATCGGATCTCGTAAAAACTTGCACGACAGTGTTTATGGCAGTGTAAACTCGGTTAACACACGGCATAGCATACACTTTGCGGCTGTCCCACCGCACCAGCGACGACCAATGGCCCAACTTTGTCTTGGTATCAGCCTTTTCTGTTCATTCCATGGAATGAAGTGAGAGGGCTTCACCTGGTTTAGATTATACGAGGAGCAATATGACATGTGGTGAGAACAAGTGATGGAAATTGGAGTTACATTACAGTTGTGGATAATCAAAGATGAGGTGATGACTATTCAGTTCAGCAATAAACTGGCTTCACTTAATCGAGGCCTTCCATAAAAACAGTATAACTATTTCTCTCAAATACGAGAAACATAGTTATATCAGTGTTTCGGAGTACTCTAGTATTCTAGTAAAGTTCACAAAATCAATAAAGAACAATGAACCAATTTATCTCCATAAATTACACAACATACAATAGATTAAGAAATGATAATTAATAATCAATAATTTTTTTTATATTGTACACAGCATCAAATGTATGAAGGACTGGATTTGATAGAATAACTTTCAACTTTTTGCTCCCTTTGAGACTTATGATATTCACCTCTCCCAAAATTTTCTTGAGTGAATGTGTTTTGAATATTGATGATAAAATTGTGACTTTGAGAAATAGATAGAATTAAATTCAAATGGAGTATACGTAGAATTAAATAACTATTCTATTGGAAAAAATTATTGGGAAGAAAAATTAATAAGAACAAAGGAGCTTGATATTTCAATGCATTCAAGAGAAGATTATGTTTCTAGTTAAAACTGTGTTGAAAAGTTTCCGTTGTATTTACGTTCTCATTTGTTTTTCAATAAGTAATTTATATGATATGGCGTAATTTATGCACGGTATTTTTATTATTATTTTAACTTGTAGTATTTTTTCTTACTTCAACATATTTATAATACAAATCACTTAAATATACAGCCTAAGTATGGTAAAATGAGTGATTCGATCTTTTCTAATGGACATAAGGCGAGCTCCAACCACAATCAATCCTAATGTATTATCTTTCCCAGGGGATTTGAATTTATCCACTGTTTTGAATGAGAGGATTTGGATGAGCTTCTGTACATTCCTTGAAAAGCAAAGGAAATGTGTTATTATTATCATTCGCGCAAACATCAGCGCAGATAAAGGCAGACTAAATCGGATTACCAATATTGTATCAACAATCTGTAATGTAAAGATTAGCGAAGTTGTCAATAACAGCACAAAACGCTTTTGCCTCTGATTCAGAAGTAATAAAGCTTCATATTTCCATGAACGAAATTATTAGATATTTGTTCTTAGAAAACATTGGTGATGGTATTGAGGTGAGCATTTTGTTGAATTGATTTAGCTGATAGCTGATGTTGTAATTTCCTGGAAATGGCTGAAGCTGAGCAATTTTACAGATCAGTTTCTGAGGGAGATATTTCAAACAAAGGAATTGGATATTGATTTGATTGCAATGTAGTATTTCTCTTCCATATTTTTTGTTAACTCCACTGAAGGCGAGGAATTCGAAATTCGGCTCCGCTTAGATATTCGAGAAATGTCAAGTCTTAATTCTAATTTATTCAAATCTTTTTTTCTACCATGATTTTATGCTTTAATTGATTTTTTATTCCTTCTAAGCAACTAAAATTGTTCAAATCACCATTATCACCATGGCTCACTGGCGGCGAAATAGGTGAAGTGCTGTACGGTAAAGGATACGGGCACTTCACCAGTTTCGTGGGTACGAGTCGCCAGTGCCATGTCTATGTTCATGGTTTTATTCAGTAACTAATTTTCGGGTGTTTTTACAAAGTCATTTTCAGAACTCGTCTTGTTTAATGTGATTTTCGTCGACAGTAACTAATTTTCGGGTGTTTTTACAAAGTCATTTTCAGAACTCGTCTTGTTTAATGTGATTTTCGTCTTGTTTTTGTGATTTTTGTGCGAATTTTGTGTTAAATGCAAAGAGGTATAGACTCATATTATTCTCCATCAAGTTCAAAGAAACGCGATCGATCTAAAGTGTCTCCTGAACTTAATTCACGGTCTGGCAAAAAACGTTCTGAAATTCTAATTAGTGAAATGGATGAAGAAAAATTTAAAGTGTTGTTAAACGGTATGGAAACTCGAATTTTGGAAAATTTTGATAAGAAATTGTCTATCTTAGCTACTAAAGACGATCTTAATAAGTTGAATGAGACTGTGCAAATAATATCTAAGGAAAACTGTGAACTAAAAAGTGAATTACAATCTCTCAACCTCAGCAATATAGGTTTAAAGAAAAAACTTATTGATCTCGAAGATAGGAGTAGGAGAAATAACCTCATTTTCGAAGGTTTGAAGTTCGAGTCTAATGGAAAAACTAATTTCGTGGCAGTGGTAAGACGGTTCTGCATGGACTATTTAAGATGTCAGGATAACTTGTTCATCAATCGTGCTCATATTCTGGGTAACCCTAATAAGAACAATTGTTCAATTATAGCACACTTTCCGTGCGACGATGATGTCAACTTCATAATGCAAAATGCTAAAAAGCTTAAAGGAACGAACTTTTTTGTGAAAAGAGACTACTCTTACGACACACGGAAAACTAGGGAAAAGCTGCTGGGCTTGAGGAAGATTATTGTGAGCAAACAACCGGAGGCGAGTGCAAGGGTACGTGTGGTCCACAAGCGGCTCATCATCGGAGATGTTTCATTCACTTGGGATACTGAAGCAGGCGAGTTACAGTTTGGCGAGTGTCGCGGTGAGCAGAAATTCAAAGAGCTACTAGGAAGCGGTGCCGAGGAAATTCTGAAAACTTGGAAAGAAGGGCAGGATAGCAGCAAGCGAGGACTTGATAATAATAATGACTCTAATGAATGAGGTGGGGCCGTCGGTCGATTAGGTAGGACTAGTAATTTAAATAATATTTCCGAGTGTAATGTTTTAGTTTACAATGTGTGTGGTTTGAGAGGTAAGGATTATTTGCTTTTTTTCAATTTTTTAAAGCGGTTCGATTGTTTTATTTTGTTAGAAACACACGTAGAGGAGGGACAAGAGGAAGTATATCAATTTTATTTACAAGATTATAGTTTAGTCTGGGACTATGCGGTTAGGAATAGTCGATTCGGTCGGGCGAAGGGTGGGATTATGATGAGATATAAAACTGCTAATTCATTTGGTTTTTCTTTCAGTTATTTAGATTGTAAATCACGAATTTCGGTTCAAGTTTCAGATAAGAAAATTCATATTTTGCCAATATATCTGAATGGTGGTTCGGAGAAAGAATGGCGAGAGGATTATAATAAACTATGGGATTTATTCTCCACTTCTGAAGATACTGTAAACACCATACTAGTTGGAGATTGGAATGGTAGAGTAGGCTCCTCACAAAATATACCTGTAGAAGTTCTTATTGATAATATTAATGTGTCTCATGAGAGAAAATCGAAAGACCCAGTTGTTAATTCAAGGGGAGAAAAAATTTTAACTTTTTGTGAAGTGTTTAATTACATACTTATGAATGGTAGAACGAAAGGTGATAAGAATGGGGAGATTACATTTCTAAATCCAAGAGGCGCTTCAGTTATCGATTACTGTTGTGTATCACTAGATAACATCAATTGTATAAATAATTTCTCGGTGCTTCTAGAACATTTCTCGGATCATTTTCCTATATCTTTTAGTTTGGGTTGTAGGGGGGGCGGGATGAACAAAAGTGATAATAAACTACAACATATTCAATCGAAATTAGGTTTTAGCAGTAGGGATGAAATGTATTATGCTCACAAACTCGCCGATAAATTTAGGGATAGCGAACTACCGAATGACCCCGACAGTGCAGCCATTTATTTAAAAAATTTGATATATTCATCAGCCAGTAACAAAAAGGTTGCATATAATACTAATAAAAAAGCTAAACAGGGATGGTTTGATAGGGATTGTGAAAGGGCTAGGTGCAAAATGTTAAGACTACTTAATTTATTCAGGAAATTAAATAATACCTCCATCAAGTCTGATTATTTGAACTCGGTTAAGGAATATAAAATATTGTGTAAAGAAAGAAAAATATCTTATTATGTTGATGTGAATGATAAACTAAGAGAAGTTAGAGACTCTAAGAATTTTTGGAATCTTGTTAAAACATTTAAATCAGACCGTTCATCTCAAAGCACTGCAATTCAACCTGAAGCATGGGTTAGTTACTTTTCAAATTTATTTACACCTGTTAGTCTTAGCGAACCTGTTTTGTATGCTGCACCATGGGTGGAAGTAGAATCGTTAGATAAAGATTTCGATATGCTTGAATTGAATAATGTAATTGTTAAAATGAGGAAGAATAAAGCACCTGGAGAGGATAGAATAACTACTGAATTTTATAAGGAAGCTCCTGACGTTTTTAAAATACTCATGTTAAAAATGTTCAACAATATTTATTCAAGTGGCTACGTGCCTGAATCATTCAAGAAAGCCATTATATTTCCTATCCACAAAAAAGGTGATCCTAACGACGTTTCTAATTTCAGGGGGATCTCATGCATGGATGTAATGACAAAGATTTTCATGGGTGTAATGTGTGAAAGATTAGTCAAGTGGGAGAGAGCAAGGGGTATCATAAAAGAAAATCAGGCTGGATTCCGTCCCGGATATTCAACGGTCGATAATATATTTGTTTTGCACAGTGTTGTAACTTATTATCAGCAAGTAAAAAAAAGAAAACTATATGCGTTCTTTATCGATTTCAAGGGAGCATTTGATAATGTGGATAGAAATGCACTTTTTTATAGGCTCTATGAAATTGGGTTATCGAGTAAATTCATTCACATTTTGAAACAAATTTATAGCGATAATAAGGGTAAGATTTGAAGCAATGGTGGTTTGACCGAAGAATTTTCGATAAAAAGCGGCGTAAAGCAAGGCTGCTTAGCCTCGCCAATTTTGTTTTCTCTTTTCATACATGACCTTTGCGAGTGTGTAGGCGGTGGGGTGTCGGTTGGAAATCTTGACATGAATGGGCTGATGTATGCAGATGATGTTGTGCTATTGGCAGACTCCCCAATTCAAATGCAAAGAATGATAAATAGACTACGTAGCTTTTGTGTAAGGTGGAATCTAATTGTCAACATGAATAAATCTAAAGTTATTGTTTTTAGAAGAGGGGGTAGATTAAGAACAAATGAAAAATGGTTTTATGGAGACGAGATGGTAGAGATAGTGAACCACTATAAATATCTCGGGGTAATATTTACTTCTTCTTCATCTCTGAAAATGCACTTTCAGGATAGAGTATCGTCGGCAATGTATGGAATCAATAGTGTTTGGAAAACCTTAATTCTAAACGATTCAGTGCCCCTTTCTTCCAAGTGGCAGGTTTTCAATGCTGCGTGTAGATCCACAGTAACTTATGCAGCTCAGGTGTGGGGCTATTTGCAAAATGATAGGGTGGAAAAATTTCAAAAACAATTCATTAAACGTCTTTTTGGTCTTCAGAAAAACACCCCCAATTATGTCATTTATTTAGAGTGTGGGATTGAGTTGTTGTGGGTTTATACTTTCAGAATTCATGTAAATTATATTATTAAAGTATTAAATATGCCAGAGTATAGGTACCCACGTAAAATTGCCCAGGAATTTGTAACTAGAGAATGCGGATGGTATAGAGTATGGTTGGATCTCTGTCAGCGTTACGATATAGAATGGTCTGATAATGTTTTACAAACAGATAGATGGATTAGACGTTTGAATGAGATGCTACTTCGAGTGAGACAACAGACGTGTATGGCATGGAGGGAACGTGCCGAACAATCAGTGTATCATGCTACTTACTCCTCATTACTAATAGATCTTGGAGATAGGACTTACTTAAATGATCATTTCAGAAGATCCTTCATGAATCTAATTTTTCGAGCGAGAGCGTCTATGCTACCATTAAACTATAGACCGGGTAGGGAGGAGGATAGATTCGAGTGTTCTTTGTGTAACAGTCTTTTTAAATGGTAGGGACTGGCATCGACTTGTTGGTTACTTAAGGGATGCTCTACGTTACAGGAAGTGGTTGGTGAATGAGTTTAACGTATAAAATTTTTGATATTAGGTTTGCAAATTAATTTTTTGTTTTGGGTACAAACACAAATTTTATCTATTTGTATACATTTCATTATTTATTACTTTTGTAGGTAACGCAGAGTGAGCACATATTCATAGAGTTCTTATTCAGAAGTCTTTAATTTCAGATAATTGTTTAAAAAATCGATTTCCGCTTATTTAAAAACTAGTGAGCAAGGTATCAACTCGACTGACGGCCTCGGCCAAGTCTATGATGATTATTCAATCTTTATGTCAAGCCTAATTGATTTGAAAAGGGAAACTTCTATTGACATTGTAATTTACATTCTACACATATGAATTACTGAATTTTATTTACTTCATGAAAGACATGTTATGTATTTGTTTTTGATTCAATAAATCATCTATCTATCTATCTATCTATCTAGTATTTCTCTTCCATATTTTTTGTTAACTCCACTGAAGGCGAGGAATTAGAAATTCAGCTCCGCTTAGATATTCGAGAAATGTCAAGTCTTAATTCTAATTTATTCAAATCTTTTTTTCTACCATGATTTTATGCTTTAATTGATTTTTTATTCCTTCTAAGCAACTAAAATTGTTCAAATCACCATTATCACCATGGCTCACTGGCGGCGAAATAGGTGAAGTGCTGTACGGTAAAGGATACGGGCACTTCACCAGTTTCGTGGGTACGAGTCGCCAGTGCCATGTCTATGTTCATGGTTTTATTCATCATTAAGATTAAAACCATTTTGTCTTTAACTATCATGATTCTCACCTATTTTGACCGAATTACAACTAATCGTATTCCTTATTATTAACTCAATCAAGCTCACGAAATTCTTGTACTAAATTCTCTACATTTTTTGTACTCAGGCTTACTAAATTCACGTCCATCTATTCAAGGAACTGGTCATGATCATTGAATAAATTATTTTTATTTGATTATAATTCCTTAATTATGACATCTTATTCATAAGCCTGTGAATACAATCTGGTCTCCTTGAGGAGCACATGGGTTTATAAGTTCAGGACGTATCTTATAATAGGAGTTTGTCCATGTGTGAACTTACACTCCTTGGTACAACAAAATAAACCGTCATAAAAAAAGGGTTTTCCAGCCGGTTATCTATCAGATTCTGATGATCAGAAGATCAACAGGCATAAGGTAAAAAAATATGATATGCATTATTTATTATTGATTCGGCTCTCTATCACCCACCTCGATTGACAGTAAGATGATATCATACTGGGTGGTTGAATAATAATTTGTAGCAGTAGTAGGTGTAGATTTGGTTTGGTTTTCCTGAGGGGGAGGGGCGGCGGTCGAGATTTATCAGGGCAGCGGCCGCAGAAAGATATGTGATGCTGTGGCCAATTAGTAGTCGACGATGGAGGAGAAGAACGCCTTTGGCTGCGGTGGCGGCTGCGTTATCTTGTCTTTGTTTATCGCTCCCCAAGGCTTCGTTAGCGACTTATCCGTGCCCCCCTCTCGCCGGGACCCCCAGGCTCAACTAGCCAGCATCCATCACCGACCGCTCTTGCTATCGATTTTCGCCGAGCCGCGCTTCCTCGTCCAACAAAACAAACCCGTTATCACAGATTGGCTTTTCCAGCCGGCTATCTATCACACTAATGCCGAATTTATCATAGCTGATCGGCTAACAAATAGTTGTAGGCCTAGTCATCAAAAGCAGAAAAACACATTCTTTCAGACATAAAACGAAGGGCCCTACAAGGATTGTCCAAGTAGGAGGAGGTGATGTACAACAATAACACCATTATTTCGCAAATCAATAGTTATGTAATTTTTATCAATCAAATCCAAAATGGAAATTTATGTAGAAAGTTTATTCCTCCTTTAGTTTGCTGACAGCAATCTGAGAAATTCCTTTTTTTTTTTGTTTTAGTCTCCTTCTCCAGAATAATAGAATCTTTCTAAAATACTTTCTGCAGAATTCTTACCTTATACCTTATACGCGGGTTTCTACAGCCTTTGTGGCCGTTCCCGCACTCAACACGCCATCTTCCTCTATCTGTCCATGAATCCTGCTGGATGCCTCTGCTCGCCATGGCCTCTTCTACATTTTGCTGCCAAACCGCTCGTGGCCGTCCTCGCTTTCTCCTCTCAGCCGGAATCCATTCATACACCTTCTTTGGTATGCGACTGGGGCTCATTCTTCTCATATGTACCACTGGAGTTGTTTTACCTCCACCTCATCCACCACTGTCCAATTCACTTTCATTCTCCCCCTTATAATCTCATTTTTCACCCTATCTCTCAAGGTCAACCTGCAACATCTGCAGAATCCAACCCTTTAAAAATGAAAGAGCTGTCTTCTCTCTCTCAATTCAAATGAATGATAATCATATACATGATAGCTTTTATAATTCTCTCATTATTGATAATATTTTCTGATGTGAGTTCTACGGATACACAACTTCTTCCAACCAGAACTTCTTTCTCAACTTTATTAGGAACTGTTTACATTTGAAAAATTTGATAAGAGGTAGTGCATTTTTCTCATTCTCTTCACCATCATTTGACGACTTCTCTTACTGAGAAAGGGGAATTCCATCTCGATTGTTGAGGAATCAGAAAAGTGAGTTTCAGATGTAATTGATATGAAACTTCTTTCAAAAATATCATGCACTATCAAACTACAAGTACTCCTAGTGATATCTGGAATTTCTAATAATATTCGTATCTTATAATACACCCACACAATCATCATTATACAGCTCTATACAATCAGCTCTCTAAATTCCTGAGTATTGGTAATCAAAGCTTCGAATTTCTGGATAAAAGATGATATCTTCATTCTAAAAACATATCCTCCCATCATCTTCAAGATCTAAGAATTTTCAAATGCAACAATGAGAAATTCATGCGAAGTGTGAGTATTTGCGAAGAATACTATCGCGCTTGATATAATCTGCAAACATGCAGACATGTCAGCGAGCGGAGCCAGAGTTTAATGCAAGGCGGGCGGCTATGAAATATTTATCGTTCCATAAACAGTTTCGCTACGAATGGCGGCGATTTCTTCGCCAGGAAATGGAATTGGAGCATAGAATAAAGCAAGAGGCGTTATTGCGGGTGTTTTGCTCAGGGTGGTGAGGGGGCAAGATGGGTTTTATGGTGGCAGGGTGAGTTTGCGGGTGCTCGGAGGAGGGGTGGGGGTCGCTGAAGGGTATGAAGCGGAGGGAAGGTTCAGGCGTCGGCAAGACGCCGTGGTTTTATACCTGCAGCACTGTTTCAACGGCGTCCAGCTCGCTATCTTTTTCACCAAACCGCGATACAATCCACGCCACGAACGTTGGGGTCCCAGCACGCTAGGTATCATGCTCCAACAAACAAATCACTACTATAATTCTAGCTATCGAATCAATCAAGACATTTCACGTTCAATCTGGCATATGAAGATGATAATTGTGCTAGCGTTTGAGTTGCAGTTTGCAGTTGTTTCTACATCCGAATATTCCTGTTTATTGACAAGAATTACTGTTTTAATCTGAGAATTGATTTTGATTTGAAAAGTATTAGACTAGTTCTTTGTTATCTTGAATCAGAGTATTTGACTTATCTCCTCCACCATTTGTGTGGAGGAGA
Organism: Sogatella furcifera; assembly: GCA_017141385.1. Taxonomy (NCBI): domain Eukaryota; kingdom Metazoa; phylum Arthropoda; class Insecta; order Hemiptera; family Delphacidae; genus Sogatella; species Sogatella furcifera. The sequence continues at coordinate 29,835,297 of CM029547.1, forward strand.
ACAAACATTTATAACATTTGTTCATTAATTCATTAATATCGTGGAAATATTGTTTGAAACTTGAAACAGATTGATCAATTATCAATTATATCTCTACGAATTAATCTTTAGAAAAGCTCTCATCTTGCTTTCTAAAAAATTGCTCACAATCCAAAATTTAGGGCTTCAGTACATTACTGTCTTATTAAACAGTTATGATATATCCTATCCATATACAAATGACAAATTAAAATCCAACACATATAACAACAACAACACGCAGCAGTATCATATTGATAGGTGTTGCTGATAAATAAAAAATGAAAGTAACGTCATCAATTATTGATGGTGACATACACGAAGGGGTGTATTCTTTTTATTAGTTGTTTTTCTCATGATATCAGACAGCAGGAACAAGTGAAATGTAGCGATGTTGTATTTATTTGTTGATATCCTATTGGGCTAAGTCAATTAGTGAAATTGGTCGAGTTTGAATTAGGGGCGAGTGGTGAGTTGGAAGTAGCAAGTGGTGGATGAGGCATGCCAACCGGAGTAGGAAGTTTACAAGCTCACAGCCGGAAATGAGGAATGGCGCACAAGAAGTCCAACGTTAATAGAGGCCTTTGTTTAGTTTATGCCAGTTGATAGTTGACTGGTCACGTCGATAATGGTTTAGGCTTGATCCAAGTACTAGTTCTTCAGCATGAATGAAATAAATGATTATGGAATTACATAGGTGAATTCAATCTGATTAAAAATTATAAATTATAATTTGTTTATTGATAATTTACTAGTCTGTAGACGTAGTTTGGAATACAATTTCAATTATTATAGGAAATTTCTCAGCATGAGATTATCCAAGTAAACTTTAAAATGAATCAAGCTTTCTGGGCGGATAATACCTCCAATACTACTCTTCCAGTATTCATGAAGTGTTTTCTCAAAGTTTTCATCCTATTTAATTATTCAATGAGCAAAATATGAATTCTCTGAATAATAATAGATCCGTTGATTCACTATTCTTTGTTTCTTTTACGTACGAAATTAGTTCATAAAATAGATACAGGAAGACGTTCATAGCAAGAAGTTTTATAGAATATTTTACAGATTAGCCTGATAAGCGAGACTTTAAAGTTTGGTCATACCTAGTATCACTACTCAACACATTGGCAACAAGGTTCTCCAATTCAAACTATCAAGAAATGTTGGACTTCACGGCTTTAAGCCATGAGGTTATAAAAAAAGTAGAGAATCACCTTCAATCAAAATATCAAAACAAATTTATCGGAATAGGGGGTCGTGAGAAATGATAATAATAAAATTCAAATGAAAGGAAACCTAGAAGATTATACAGTAATTTTCGACTTGTAATGATTTGAGACCCTCCACCATTTTATAACAATGGGAAGAAGTTCCACAATTTTTAAAGGTCTTGAATTTGGCACAACCACCATTTTTAATGATTTTAGAAAGAATGAATTTGGCGGCTGCACTTTTCTGTAATAATGTGAGAAACCTCCATTTGTGATAATAGAAATGTCTCTGCTATTGTAATTACAATATGGGCGATAAATGGATAGAAAAAAAGAAAAGGTACCTATTTAAAGGTTTAATGAAAGGGGGTGTCCACCAGTTCCCAGACGAGAACACTGTAATTTATTTAAGTCAAAATAACGTAGCATGATGGTAGAGCAGGTGAGAAGATAAATTTAGCAGATCTAAAGTTAAGTTGGAAAATTTGAAAGGAAAACAAATGGTTACAATGTCAAGATTTTTTATTGACCAAGAATCTATAAGAGTTTCGATATTATAGCACACATGAATGCAAATTTATGTATTTCAATATTTCTTAAAACAAAGTATCGAATTTTACCTGATTAGTTTTTATTTCTTGTCTGAAGAGTTTTTCAAATTTAAGTTATTTTTTTATTTTATTTTATTTCAATTTTATTTAAAGCTTTAGTTAAAAGTTATTTGAAGAAATGATAATTTCAATTTCATTTGAAAAGTAAATAATTGATCATATTTATTTTATTTAAAACTTGATTAAAATTTATTTAAACGAATTAATTAAAAATGCATTATTAATTTCGGAAAGAATAAAATTGAATGAAGTATATGATTGGAACGTTACCCAAACCGCTGATGGTCAATCCTTGATAGTCGCCATGTGCAGAACAGTCGCCATGTTTCCATGTGGAATGCCACAAGGAAAGTCCAGGTCCCAGAACTGTCTCAGGAGGAAGATTGTATTTTAAAACGATTTAATTTAGTAAAAAATATTGGAAGCTTTTCCGCTAGCTGGCTGGAGGGGAGTCTAGAAGCCTAGTCCCACTCCTCTCACAGCACAACGTATTTGGATAATTTCGTCAGCAAAATTCTGAGAGCTTCCGTTCTCACGAAAATTTTCAGAAGCTAACAATATCTGAATTTAAATTTGAAAGGAAAAAAAATAAAATGATGATTAAAAATAATGCTCAAACTTTGGGGATCTGTCGAACCTTATGGTTCATGACATCTCCCTCTCCTGCACATTGACAGCCGACCCTGGCTGTCCATTCTGGGCATCATAGACTTGATACAATATATTTCGTTGAGATAATAACATAACTTCAAGTTGAACTCTTCAGACGTTAGCAAGGACACTTTAAAAATTGTTAACAATTCACCTCATAAACAATTCATTATAAAATATTTCAAAAGCTATTTTGAACAATAAATTCCAACAGACTTAATGAGAATTAAATCTTTTTTGGTGAATTTAAGATTAAATTTTATGTTTTTTTTCAATGTCAAATAAAATTATGTTGTGTAAATAATGACAAATTAAAATTTTCTGATCCAGAATTCTTATAATATTATCATCAAAATAATCCATTTGTATAATAATATTACCTAATTATGCTAATAACCCATAATAATATTTTTAGGGTAGTCCTTCAATTACCCTTTTTTAGTAATATACCCATTTAGAAAGGCAACCCTTGAGTGCCACAATAGAATAAGTAATCATAATAATAATAATAATAATAGATAATAGATAATAAATAAATAATTTTAGATATATATTAAAATTCTATAGTAAGAATATCTGTAGGATTCCATGTCCATTAACATTCTGAATAATATACAATAGCCTAATATTATTGTCATCGTAGTCATCGTACATTGTCGCAATCAATAATCATGAATAACCATTAAAATTCCATTGTAATAATAGTAGTAGTATTAAATGTTCATAGATCTCCTTAATAAAATAAAATATCATCATAGTCGTTGTCCAACGCTCTATTAAAATTAAAGAAATTATAGGAATCAACTAATGAATAATTATTTTTACTGCTAAAAAATCTTCAATGATTCTAGACTTAATTGCTTGATTCTCAAAATGTCATAATAAAACACAGTTCAATTTTATTGTAATTATCATAATACACTAAATTAAAATCTCAAAAATTTAAAAGTTGTAAGAAGTAAGCAATTTATAATCCTCCTTTCTACTGTTAGGTTTCCCATATTAGAATTTACAAAATTATTTTTTTTAAATATAAAAAGCGTACTGTACTTGAGTTTTTATTTATTTTATTTTTTTGAAATACACTAATAAATAATTTACCTTATCTATTTTTATCCTAACTTTGAACACTGGCTGCAGAGTTATAAATTATAAATAAAAATTAGAATATCATTCAAATTATGTCAATAACATTCTAAGAGCACCATCTCTAATGACTCGAAAGACACTGTCTTTTAGGTTTATAGTTCTTTTTTACAACAATTATGGAATTATTCATATTTTAAAAGGGAATATATTGATTCATTCCATTATCAGCATTTCTGGCTCTAGTTTAATACTCTATTGTAATAATTTATACATTTCCTCTACAAATCTCTTAATTCTGTCATCTGTATGTGTGGTCTACTTTGAATTTGAAGTATTAACATTAGTTTGTATTGTTTGATGAGCAGATATATTAGTATTATGGTGACAATCAATAACCATCCAAAAATACAGTATTTTTGAAAAGATGCTGATTGAATAACATCTGACCAGGAATTTGGTAATGTTAGTTCTTTGAAAATGTCGGGTGAGATATGGTCGTGAATAAATAATGTTGGAATTGTCACATTCCAATCATCATCAAAGATGTCTGAGAAATTCTGAAAGTGAGTATTATCATGAGGTTTGAAGGGATTAACTCTTATTGACTTTACGTTTAACCAATGTAGTGGAAGAAAATGCTGGATTGTAGGTTTGGAAGGAGTACGTTTGTCACAAGGATAGGTGAATCGTATCAGCGTTATATTGTTGTTCAGAAGTTCACAATCACATGGTATAGTGATATGAAATATTCCTGGGAAGTTGTGTGGCAATTTGTTGTCAGTATCTTCTTTGCATCTCATCTCCGCTGAAGGTTGGATGTTGGAGATGTAGTAGCTCGTGGGTGTATCTTCAATAATGGACATTTTGTTACTGGTTGGCTTACATGTGAAAGTACAGTCGGTTTTTATTTCATGTAGGGTTGATCCGGTAGACAAATGTTGAATGCATTGTAAGGATATAACTCCGGTAGATTGCTGTCGTGGTAGATAACAGAGTTGTGATTCATGCACATTACAGTGCTGTAAATTATCTCCTGATATCACTTGTGTGCGTGTATGTCCTTGGACGATGACTGATTCCGTAGATGGCAATTGACAGGATAAATTTCCCCACGCCAGTGGAGCAGCTGTGTATGTGTATACTTGGTAGCCAGCCCCAATAGTGGTGATTGGAATCTTGATTGTTATATCGATGTTGTCATTGTAGAAATTACAGGTTGTGATCGGCAGCTCATAGTATCTTTGTATGTAAGATAATGAAATAGTTGGCTGGAAACTGTTTTTCTGGAGTTTCAGCTGTAGTTCTAGTAGGTCGTATCTGAGAGTTGAAGGGTGGATTATACTGGAAGGAAGTAGTCTCTTTTGACATTGGTCCTTCATCATTGATATTAAGCTCGTTCGTGCTAACAAATGTATTTGAGTGAAGGCATGAAAGACATAATTCAATAATCTCTCTGATATTGTAGTTTCTCGTTGCTGATTTGATCGTAGTAATGCTGAATTGATTTTCTCCTGGAGTTTGATATATGAACCATGAAATTGGTTTGAAATATTTTTGGTGAAATCTGTAAGTTTTGCAGTAACGTCGACAAGATCCTGATGGTCGTCATGAAGAAGGCTCTTGAAGGCATTCACATGGTCCGTAATTTCTTTCTCATTCATTTCTAGAGTGTGTAGTTCTCCGTCAGTAGCCGTACCGCAACAATAATGTAGAAAATCTCCAATGCTGTTGATTGATCTCTTTGATTTTGTTCCATTACTGATGCTTGAAACATTTTTCCAATTATATTGGTGATTCTCTCCTGCATGCTGAATAATTCCATCCGTTCTTGTATAAATCTCTTTGATTGTATTCATAATATCACATTCATCATTTTCGCACGTCGGCAGCTGTACCATATTTTCTTTTGTTAGCATGATTTCATTGGAAGGAATTCGAGCTTTATATGACAGTGGAATTGAAGCTTCATACACGTACGTGTGCGGGAATTCTTTGAAGATGATTCCAGAAAATATTTTCACACCCTGTGATAAGGCTGATAGCGAAAGAATCAAGGTGAGGAAGGTATGAGACATTTTTGTTTTGTATCTCGAGAAGGGAAAGTTATTGTCTAGTCGATAAGAGTTGTGAGGACAAAATACGTTACTTGATTATTAAAATGTCGAATCGACTAGTCTTTGTGAATGGTTATTATTTTTTGGTATAAGAAAAATCAGGAATGAAAGCTACCTGGCTAGAGCCTAAGTTATCATAGCCCAGCTATTAGCAATGGTAATTTTAATTGATGAGTTTTTCAGTGTTTGAGTTATTTATTAATGATTACTAATTCAATATTACCTGCATATGAATGATAATCATTAATCCATTTATTATGTATGAGTAATAACCATCATCACAAACAGGAAAAATCATAAATCAATAATCAACATATGTTATTGAGAGAAATAAATATTCCTAATTAACTTGATTTTAAAAATTATGATGAAAAATTATAAATGTTGAAATAGCTAATTCTTAAGCTAAACTTAAAATTTAAATTTACTTGTACAATTTTGCGAAGGCGTTGATTTTGTTCGCTTGCCGGCTCCGGCGACTTGTCGCTGATGATCAAGGGACGCTGATCCTTGTTGTGTGACGCGTATGGAGTGGCTTGGTCTCTTAGTCCAAACGTAGACGAGCTCTGCTCCAGCAATTTCGTATTGGGAGTCGATCACACGCTTGATTCGCGGATGTTGATCGTCCCGTCGTTCGTCTGATCGGGTCTCGTTGTGTTCAAGATCCCGTCCAAGTCCTCGTTCCAGGATTCGGAAAGGAGGCAGTGTTGACGATTTTCTGGATTTCAGGCTGTCGTTCTGCAACTGCTTGTAGTATAAACAGTATTGTCTATCTGTTGAGGAATATTACAATCCATTAGTATTTAGAAATAATTTAAATTTACAAAATGTACAAATGATACAATTATTCATGTAGGCTATATCATAATTTATTCATCAAATCTCGAATATTTTCTTCCAATAATCATTCAATAATAACAAATTGAATTGAGTTCAATGAAAATAATTCATTCATTGAAATGAAGATAGGGTAATGACACTTATAGGTCTTGTTCCCGTCGGTTTCCGAGCAGGTATGCCATTCTGAACCATAATTGAATGAGAAAAAACCCAAATATATTCAAATAATAGCACAAAATATAAACAAAAAAATTCAATAACTCACACAAAATTCAATAATACATAATAAAAGTAACAATTTTTTTTCATCAATAATATACAGAAAGCAATCAATGGTGATTGTCTTCAGATTCAGAGTCAAGCCTTTTCAAGAAAGGCTTTAATCTATTAATATGCACGATTTCGTGAGACGGTTGTCCACGTCTCGAGTTTATAATCTCGAAATTTTGAGGAGATAATCTTTTTGTGCCCTTGAAAGGACCACGATAAGGGTGATTTAATTTTTTACAAGAGTCTGGTTGCGCTTGGGGATAAGCAACTAGAACATATGATCCTGGTTGAATATCCAAGTCTCTGTGTTTCTTATCATGGGTGTCTTTCTGTTTTTCCTGAACCTTACTCATAATATCTGGCAAACTTTTTCTGATTGCTACTAACTCATTGAGGACATGCATTCTGTCGTGCTTGACTGCACTTGGTAAGAAAGCTATGTCTAATGGGCTTAGTGGATGATAACCATGGAGTAGGAAAAAAGGAGAATAACCCAGAGAACTTTGCTTTGAGATATTATACGCAAAACAAACGTGGCGGATATTGGAGTGCCAATTATTTTGTTTATCATTCGAATAACATCGAAGCATTGTGACAAGTGTGGAGTTATATCTTTCTGTAACACCCTGGCTTTGTGGCGTGTAGTTTGACCCAAATTTTTGGGAAACTCCAAGTGATAAGCACATTTCTTTAATAAGTTCAGCTTTAAAGTTGGAGCCATTGTCTGTATGGATTGTCCTGGGGAGGCCATACAATGAGGCGAAATTCAGAATGAAAGTCGCTGTATGTTTAGCATCCATTGCCGTGGTAGGCTCGCAATACGCAAAGCGTGTTGTGCGGTCAACTGCCACAAATATGTACTTATATCTGCCACCGGATAGAGATAAGGGCCCTACCGCATCGATGCAGACGGTAGAAAGGGGTTGATCTGTGATCGCTATCGGACGTAGTAGTCCTACTGGCTTTTCTCTTCTCGTTTTGGAGATTTGACAATTTGGGCAAGATTTAACATAGTCTATCACATCTTGGCGCATAGACGGCCAAAAGTACATTTGTATTTTATTTTGGACAAAGTTTTGTCAATTCCAAGGTGAGCCCCATAATTGATATCATCGTGATATTGGGCTAGTATTTGATGAATAACGCTATTTGGAACTGCTAAAAGATATTGCAGTCCTGTTTTAGTTTGCTCTTTATAAAATAGAACATCATCTTGTAAGGTATAATTTCTTGATTTGCGCGCGATACTCTTATCAGCTTTATCTAAGTCGAATTGAGCATTGTATATCTTGCTCAAGAAAGGATCTTGTTTTTGGAGTAGTTCAATATTTAATGTCTCAATATTATTTATATTTTGCCATTCTTTTTCAATAGTTTTTCCTATGGGTGCTCTGGAGAGTGCATCCACTAACTGTAACGGTTTTCCTGGCTTATATACAATTTCAAAGTCGTATTGTACTAATTTTGCTGCTAACTTCGCTAAGCGTGAATTAGGTTCTCGAATGTTATAGTAATATTGGAGACTTGCGTGGTCAGTTATTACTGTAAAATGTTTGTTGATGATTAATGATCGGAAATGATTTACGCTGTAAGTTACTGCAAGCATTTCCAAGTGAGTGGCTGGCCAGTTTTGTTCATTATTAGTGAGTCTTCGAGATACATTAAGCAACTGGTTTTATGATACCATCTGTATCCTTTTGTGCTAATAAGGCTGCTATTCCAATTGAGCATGGGTCAGTAATTATGTATGTGTCTTTGTGATCACAAAAGTGTGATAATATTGGTTGAGTACTTAAACAGTTTTTCTTTTTTAATTATTTAAAACATTTTTAATTATTACCTATAATTAGTTTCTTCTCACTTAATTTTCCAAAATATGAATGTGTTTTGCTTGGTTGCTTATTGTTCTTTCTCGACTTCTTGCCTAGTCGGTCCCCATCACCTTTTCACTGTGCGTTTTTTGTCGGGCGCTTTCACCCTTCTGAATGTCTGCTCGGCAGGCTGACGACTCAGCCGCTCTGAGTACCGGCGATTCACTCAACCAGGCTTTCTCTCTGTTCCCTGACTGTTCTCTGTTCGTCTTAAGGTAGCTCATGTAAATGCGCAGTCCTTATTATGCCACATTGACGAATTTAGATGCACTTTCGGAGGCCTTGGGTGCGATGTAATTCTAATATCGGAGACGTGGCTAAAACCAACTGTTCCAAACCGTCTTATAGCTCTTGATGATTACGTCATTATTAGAAATTATCGCTTGCATAAGAATGGTGGGGGTGTGGCTGCATTTTTCAAACGATCTCTGCGACCTGTCCATAAATTCTCTTCGGATAATTCGCGCCAGGGAAGACCTGAATTCATGTTCTTTGAAATCAGCTGTCAAAGAGTAAAAATACTAATTGCCGTTTGCTACAGGCCTCCCCACATAGGCTTCATGTCGGAGTTCTATGATGTCTTGTTGGAGCTGATGGTGCCCTATGAACATGTAGCTATCATGGGTGACTTTAACACTGACTTACTGGGACCTGATACATACGACAAGACTCAACTGACCAATATGTTTTATGCAAATGGCATGACCTTGCTGCCTCTCCAAGCCACACACCATACAGCCACCATACAGCCACCTCTGACACTTTATTAGACCTTATAGCGGTTGCTGATAGGAGATCAGCCGTGGGCCATGGGCAGTTTCCTTTTCCTGGACTCTCTGCACATGATTTAATTTACCTTATCTATAACATTAACAGACCCAAACCTAAACCCAAACTTATCACTTACCGAGATTATAATAACATTAACTTTCAAAATCTGTTTGATGATGCAATAGACCTTGACTGGCTGAGTATCTTCAATACTAATGATGTAAACCTAATGGTGAACATAATTAATAGAAATGTACTCATCCTATCTGAAAAGTATGTACCTCTTAAGAAACGGAGAGTGACTAGGGATCCTGCTCCATGGCTCACGGACGAAATCCGTCAGCTGATGTGTGATCAAGATTTTTGGTGTAGAAAGGCTAGGCGGTCAAAACGTCCTGCAGATTTTAATCAGTACAAGCATTTGAGAAATTCGTGTAAACAAATTATAAGAAATGCTAAAGCTCATTTCTATCGTAATTTAATATCATCTAAAAGATCATCATCTTCATCATTATGGCGTGCTCTGAGAGAGACTGGTGCTGGTAAGGAGAGGCAAGCCCCAAATGTTGCTCACTCTCTTGACTCTCTCAATGACTTCTTCACTGATATCCCTGTGAGTCTGCATCAAGCCCATGCTCACTTTAACACATTACCTGATATACATACAAATGAGAGCTTCTACTTCTCTGCTGTTTCTCACCAAGAGGTTTTTCTGGCAATAAGTAGAATCAAAAGTAATGCTATTGGAGCAGATGGCATCTCTATCAAATTTCTGAAAATCATTTTGCCCATAATTCTTCCTTTCCTCACCCATTTGATCAATACTTCCCTCATGACCTCTGTTTTCCCAGACAATTGGAAGTTGTCCATTGTGATTCCTTTGAACAAGGTAACAACTCCTCTCTCACCTTCTGATTATAGACCTATTAGCTTATTACCTGTACTGTCTAAGGTTCTGGAGATCATTGTTCACTCTTAGATGAGCTTGTACATCCATAATTCTGGGTTTATCAGTGACTTCCAATCGGGATTCCGTAGTGGTCATAGTACCACCTCAGCTCTTCTGAGAGTGACTGATGATATCCGTAGGACTATGGATTGAAGGCAGTTAACAGTTTTGGTATTGATAGATTACAGTAAAGCATTTGATAGCATTTTCCATCCTATTCTATTGTACAAACTTCGCAGTTTGGGCTTTTCTAATTCTGCAGTGGCATGGGTAAGGTCTTATTTGCAGGGTCGATGTCAGTGTGTGAGGGTTGAGGGTGCCTCTTCAGGATGGCGTGAGGTGAGTAGAGGAGTTCCTCAGTGTTCGGTATTGGGTCCTCTGCTGTTCAGCATTTACATAAATGACGTGACTACAACTCTACTGACAACAAGATACCACCTCTATACAGATGATTTGCAAATATATAAATATTTTCAAAAGAATGAATTCAGCACTGCTATAGAGGAGGTCAATGCTGAATTAGCTCGACTACTAGTATGGACTGCAAACAATGGACTTAAAGTGAACGAGACAAAGACAAAGGTAATTATTGTTGGTTACTCAAGACTTTTAAACACCATTGACTTGACAAATGGACCATACATTACAATCAACAATGTACAATTACCATACAGCTCTGACGTGAAAAATTTGGGACTCAATATGACTAAGACTCTTGACTGGACAAATCATGTGACCTTGACTTGCAATAGGATTATTGCAGGTATTAAGACCTTGAAGAAGATGTCTGACTATATCCCATTCATTGCTAAGATCATGTTGGTTAAGACCTTGATCTTCCCAATCTTCAATTACTGTGACATTGTAACTCTTGACATGACAGTACAAAACTTACAGAGGATGCAGCGTGCTCACAACTGTTGCGTTCGCTTCATCTTCAACCTCAGACGTGACGACCATGTGACTGAATACTTTGACAGACTTAAACTCATGAGGCTGCATGACTGTAGAGCATTCCATACAGTCCTTTTTGTTCATAAGATCTTGAATACTGGTACACCTGCATACATTGCAAATGATTTCCAATATTTAAGAGACATTGGTAGGGGTGGAACTCGGCATGGCTCCCATCTGCTTGCTGTCCCTACTCATAGGACAGTCATGTTTAACAAATCTTTTCTTGTGACAGCTTGTGAATGGTGGAATTCATTGCCTGTTGAGTTGAAGCGCATACAGGGATATCGTCAGTTTGGCGCGGCGGTCTTCCAGTGGATCAGGGGGGATGGTGGTGGCTGGGCCTAGTGGGATTTATATTCTATTATCATCTATTACACATTCATTTACTTTTTCCATTTATTTTTGATTTCTGTTAGCTTATTTCTTAGTATTATCAATAAATTCCTTATTAGTTTTAATTATTGATCTAAAATGAATTCAAGTAACTAGTTTTGGAATTATTAATGGATTTTTATTTGATTTCTGTTAATCTCTTCTACTGTATTAATTATAAATTTATTATTGTCTATTATCATTTATTTATCTTCAAACTTGATAGGTACTTTACCCTATAGTTTTCTAATTGTTTATTATTCATTTATTTTTATTTTCATCTTTTTATTTCATTTTTATTCAAGGCATATGTTGTATTTGTGCAGAAATGTAGTGGAGGTTTAAGTGTAAGAGAGGGCCGGCTGCGCCCTAACTTCGCCCTCCCAGGTTATTAAATAAAGGCAGCCATTCTATTCTATTCTTTCTTCTTGGTTTCATATATAAAAAATTTGGTTCTCGTTGATTAATAGACACTCTTTCATGAGTGGGATTCTTTACATCTTACACAGAAGCTCTTGACGAGCAAGAAAGCTTTTGTCAAATGGTTTTCGATAATGCTGATTTCAATATACAAACACTAGATGAACTAAACACCACTGGCGGCTCGTACCCACGAAACAGGTGAAGTTCCCGTATCTTTCACTGTACAGCACTTCACCTGTTTCGTGGGCACGAGCCGCCAGTGTTTTGAAAACACATTCCATATGATGAGAGGAATTCAATGTACCAACCCAAAAAATGCAATCGTTTCAACAGGAAACATCCCGACGCTGAAAAAAGTCCCCGCGCTAAAATTGATGTAGTTTAGGGTCTATACCAATAAAACATTTTGAGAAGAAAAGTGACAAAAGCTTAACTAAAATACAGATTTAAGAATTGACTCCTTTATTTCCGCAAAGTCACCGCTAGTTTATAAGTACCTACTTTTATCTGGTTGTACAGCAAATCTAAGAATCTGATTGGAGTTTCTTGGTGAAATGGTTTTATGATGGAGATTACCAAGAACATACTTTTCAATAGTAAACTTTTGGCAATGAGTTTGAATATCTGAATATTGTACTCTTCTATTATTCCATTATATAATAATAACTATGCTTTTCAATATTCTGTAATCCCTTTATTGAATAGTATTGGAATTCAAGTTATAAATCGATAATACAGTACATGAATAGACGTAAATAGGGATGTTGGAGAGTGGTGAGAGTAGAGGGGTAGGAGATGGTAGTGTATTTGCCTTTTCGTATTTTGAAACATTATCGTATCTTTGATAAGTTATAGCTTTTTTACGAAAGGAAATTAATAATGAGAAAATAATTTATCAATTATTGTAGATGAACATTTAATTATAAATATTCAGTTAGGAATTAATAGGCCTGGCGTATGCTGGGAGTATGCTGGGACGCACGTAACGCATTTCACGCGAATTAGCCAATCATAGCTCTTTTCTTGTCATCAATATGAGCTTGGCTGTTTCGCGTGGGCTGCTTCAAGTGCGTCCCAGCATACGCCCGGCCATATTTTTGTTGCATTCGTTTAGGCAAGAAATGGAATATTTGGGCTTGCGATGCTTAGTATCAGATTTATTCAATTCTCTTCTCCAAAGGGATTTCCCCCATGAGGGGAAAATTTTTTCAAAAAAGTAACTCAAAACTATATTTTTAGAAGTTTTAAGCCTTATTAGTAAAGAGTTTGGCAGCTCTTGCAAAGATCATTCTATCTAGTGCTATCTAGTGTAAGATGAGTCCCGATTTCGGGGGGAGGGGATATATCACCCCCTGGGTTCGCCCCTGAGAAAAAGTCATTTTCAAAACATAATAGCCGAAAAACGTCGATATATAGCTTCAGATAGTCTTGAAAAGGTGATACCATAGAATAGGCCGTTTTCGTTGAATGTCGAAGAATTTTTATTTTGCGACTGTAGAGAGAGGTAAATTTTGAAAATAAAAGATGAAACTTGTTCAGAATGAATTGTACTTTCACCATATATGTGAATTTTCTACATATCTCAACTGGTTTTCAAGTTGTAGCGAGTTAAAGTGAGTAGTTTTGACTTTTTCCATAAAAGCTCAAAAACTACCCCTTTTTCGACGATTCGTAGCTCGGCAGTCATTGATCCAAACTTCGATTGTGACCACTCATTTTGTAGCTAAATTTGTTGTCTTGAATTTATAATAGAACACATTTTTCGATAAACCGACTAGTTTTTCACTAAAAAAAAGAGAAACTGAAAAAAGTCACAAAATTTTTGTGTTTTTTGGATTTTTGGGGGTGAAGCCGTCCCCTGAGGAGTATGCAAATATTATATTCGGATTCAGCGCCCTAAAATACATATAGAACCGTTGAGAAAAAAAACTTTCGCACCGTTTTCCTGAAACGACCGTGTGGACGTACCATTTGACTGGCCTATAGTTAATTTATATGGTGGAGAAAATATAGGAGTATCATCAGAGAGATTTATGGTTACTGGTTCAAGAGTGGACACTGGAATATCATACTTATGTTTAGAAAATACATCTGTGTGATTCATAATCAATTTTTCAAAATCTTTGTAATCTGTTTCTTCCAAGTTGGGATTTACATCAATTGTCTTTGTATCGTGTGTTATTATATCTACATTTTTATTTTCTTTGTTTTGTTCTTGAATATTATGTACTGATTTAACGTGAGATCAGGTATGAAGAGCCGGAATTATGCTATTTTGTGGAGTATTAGTCATTGGAATATTTGAGTTTGGGGTATTTATATATCCAATTTGAGATCTGGTTTTCAAAGAAGCCGTTCTTTGCGAAAAATTGTGAGCCATAAATTTTATTTCTGATTCAGTGACTTTCTGTATTGTGAAATTTACTTTTATTCTATTTAGATATAATTCATTTGGCGTGAAAAGCAAGCTAGAGTTTCCTTTCACGTTCCAGTCATTTTTCACAGAAAAATCAATAGTGTCATGAGAATTTATTATTAAATCCGTCGGTAACCAAATATAGTGAGGCTCATTGTTATCCATATTGGGCAGAGTAGATTGTTCAACAATGGATGAAAATTGTGTTTCGTAAGCTGCTTCACTCAATGTGCCGAGTGATTGTCCACAAGGAAAAATAGTTATTTGTGTAACTAGTGCGTAAAGTGAAGGATTGCTGCACGAGTGAAACAGTTTTTTTCATGAGCCGAAGGCGAGTGAAAAACGTTTCTCGAGTGCAGCAATAACACTTAATGCTTGAGTTACACATTAAATTTTTCCTACAGTTACCATTGGGCCTGTGTGAAAAGTAGGAAAAAGTTTCAAATGTGTTTTTTAGTGTAATTTCAATTATTTTTTATCGCAATCTCCTCAATTTATTTTGCCTTTGAAATCAATATAAGAATCATGTAAAGTATCATCATCTCACAATTTTTACAAATCCAAGATGGCGGAAATCTTGAGTTGGATCTTTCAATTTTAGAAGCCTACAATGTCCAATGTCATCTATTGTCAAATAATTACTTTTATTTGAGTAATATGAAGTAATATAATTCAAACATTTCATCTATTCTATGTATCACAGTGACTATAGAATAATAAATTATTGTACTCACTGTACTTAATGGCTTTTGGGCCGGTATTGGACGGGTTGGGGCCGTTTTCCCAACATGCCGGGGTGTCTTCTTGGCTTGGATGGGCTGTATAGTAGAGTGAATTTGAAATTGGCAACCAGCTGGTAGGCCTAGGCCCGTCATGGGCTGTTGAGCCAGACATACATACATACTCACTGTAATATTTACCAGTAAGTTATGAGCTAAAATCAGTATAAACTACTTTTTGAGACCTTGAAATATTCCAGGTAACTGATAAGTGTAAAACGCCCTTTCATACTTTGAATAATCATATTTACTAGAATTCAGCGCAAATTAGACTTTTTAAACACTATTTAATGTGACTGGAAGAGATTTAGAATCTTCTAGTTCACAATTAATCAAACTCATGGTTTTATTTTCATTGACATGATAGTCTATATAACTTAATAGTGATATGAATAACATACTTTCATGTAAAGTACTGTATATTATTCTTTCTGGAAAAATTTTGTTGCTTCATATAACATGAGACAAAATATCTCATCAGTTCCAGCAGGTAGGCTTTTGATTAATGCAACCCGCGAGTGATTAGGCTATCTATAGCATAAGATAGAAGCTAAGCATAGAAGCTAACTGCTTCTATGTTAAAATTATGCAAGGTTACAATCGTATTGCTTATGATTCTCAGGACTTTATCATGCTTTTATGCAAAATTACTTAGTTGTCGGCTGTCACCTGCATTGAATAACAGAATCCTACTTTATGAATTAAGTGCAAGGTTCAAAGCTGAACCAGCCAACAATGAGACTCAATTGAACTGAAGCTGTAATTTAATGATAGTATTAAATTAGAATGTCGCATTCACTATGAATTCTATATCATGCCTTCAACCACTTTCATTATATTGTATATTAACTTACATATATGGTAGTTGAAGTAGTCAGATCAAGTAAATGTGATCCAAGTTCATTTCATTTTAGCCTACAGTAAATCTTTCAAAATCTCAGTAATTATTGTGCCAGAGTCTTCTTCAAAGTATTAAGTTACTTTCACATGAATGTAATGTCGCATTCACTATGAATTCTATATCATGCCTTCAACCACTTTCATTATATTGTATATTAACTTACATATATGGTAGTTGAAGTAGTCAGATCAAGTAAATGTGATCCGAGTTCATTTCATTTTAGCCTACAGTAAATCTTTCAAAATCTCAGTAATTATTGTGCCAGAGTCTTCTTCAAAGTATTAAGTTACTTTCACATTAAAAAAATCATAATAATGTATTTTGCAACTGAATTCTGATAGCCTAAATTGAGTCAACTACTGTATGAAATGAACCAAATTCAAGACCAACAAATGATAATCATCTTACCGTACTGTATTCAAACAATTCAAGCCCAGGTTTTATAACCAACAATATTGAATGGTATTCATAACATAAATCCCTAATCTCATAATTATTATAAAAGCTCTGAGAATAAATAGAACTTTTATCCCGTAACTTACTCACGGTATTGATATAAACAATAAATAACCTAAAAAATTGCTCGTCTGAGCAGTGATGCTCGAGAGCTCGAAGAGAACGGTTGAAACGGAGTGGCTGGTTTATCTAGGAGAAAGTTAGATTGCGCATAGCAAGAAGTTTCGTGCTAATATACAGTGCTGTAGTGATACAACGTTACAAACTTGTAAATATGTCGTGTTCGATTTGTTCCAAATCTGTACGTAAAAACTCGTCGGACCTAATTTCTTGTGTCGACTGTGAATTAAATTTCCATATAGGATGTGTAAATATGTCGAAAGATGATGCCGACTTCATAAAGAAAAACAACCAGACCTGGAGATGTGGTAGCTGCTCGTCTTCACGTCGTAAAAGCATGGCTATCCAATCAGCAGTTGAAGAGGGGGAGGTTAGTCTTCAGGACATTGTTGCAATATTAAGTACAATAAGTGAAAAACAGGACTCGATGCAAAATAAAATCACTAAGATGGAGAAAGAACTGGGTAAGTCAATAGAATCGTGTCATGAGGCGATACAAGATCTTACAAGAAAGTTCGACGAACAAGATAAGAAAATCACCAATTGTATCAATGATATTGGAAAGCTCAACACCGAGATACATGGTCTGAGGAAGGAAAACGCTGAGCTGAAGGAACGCATTGAAGATATGGAGCAGTACTCAAGATCGAACATGCTGGAAGTCAATGGTATTCCAAAAAACCCGAACGAGGATGTATCAGAAGTGATATGTAGAATGAGCAAAGCATTAGGACATGAAATAGAAGCAGAAGCGATCGATGTTTGTCACAGATTGAAACAGCGTAATGAAGACCTGCCTCCGCCAATTGTTGTAAAATTTGTGCGTAGAACGGACAAACAAGAAATATTGAAGAAGAGAAAAGTAATGAGACAATTTTCTACTAAACAGATGGGTGAAACAACAGACAAGCCAGTCTACGTGAACGAAAGTCTTGCACCTAATCGTAGGAAGATATTTACCGTGGCAAGGGAGGCTTCAAAAAGGGGAGAAATAAAATACTTGTGGATCAAAGAGGGGAAAATTCTTGCAAGAAAAGAAGAGGGAGCAGCAGTCATCGAACTTAAGAATAGTGAGCAAGTGAGAAAAATGGTCATGTGTCCAGTGCAGCCAGATAAACAATTAGTACTGAATGACAATACTGTAGCCGAAAATACAAACGTCAACAAACCAAGTGATAACTAGCAGAGAAACATTAATTCTACATCAAAACATACGCAGTCTACGCAGTAACTTCGATTTATTCATTGTTCAACTGAGAGAACTGAAAAGGAACCCGCTACTGATAGTGTTAACAGAGATTTGGATTTTAGAAAATGAGATAAGCTTGTATCAGATAGACGGTTATTCAGTGTATGGTAACTTCAATCACAATTACAGAGCAGGAGGAACTCTAATCTATATTAGTGACAAGATATCATTCAAAACAAAGACAGTTGATTTCATTTCAGCAGACTGTGTATCAATAACTTGTTTTTATAATAAGTTTGAATTTCAGTTGATGGCTGCTTATAGGCTACAATCAATCTCACCTAAAATATTTTTAAACGAACTTAACTTATACTTCGAATCAATATTCAATGATAATAATATTAGTAATGAATCTCCCTTCTTTTTTACCGGTGATATAAATTTAGACCTTTTTTCAAACAACAAAATTATCGATGACTACCAGTATCTGCTTAATAGTTTTGGCTTTGATTCGCTAAATACAGAGTACACCCATAAATCCAGACTATCAAATTCCTTAATAGATCATCTTTTTATTAAATATGGCAAAAACAGATCAATAATGAATAAAATTAAACTAATTCCAGAAGTATTACACTTAGATATAACGGACCATAGTACTATACTGTTACAAACGGAAGGTTTAGACGTTAATACAGATACAGTAGATAAAAACAATGTAAACCTAATCAATTATGATAAGTTGAATAACATTCTAGCTTCTATAGATTGGAAGGAAAGAATGCCTGTGGATGAATTATCTGTTGATAATGGATGGAAAAATTTTATTGATGTTTTGAGAGGTGCTATCGAGGAATCAAAAGAGTCATTTCCTACAAGAGATGATACAAAACAAAAGCTGAGATCGCCTTGGATAAATAGCTATCTCGTAAATAAGATTAACATGAGAAATAATCTATATAAAGAAGTCATAAAAAATCCCAATAATATCGAGTTGAAGCAGAGATATAATATTTTCAAAAATAAGCTACGGAATAAATTGAGGAAGGAAAAACAATATTATTATTCTAAACTGTTCAGTGAAATTCAGGGAAACACTAGAAAGACATGGAAAACTATTGATAATTTAATAGGACTAAAGAAAAATAAAGAACCACTCAAAGTAATAATTGATGAACAAGGGAATAGTATTAATGATAACAGTGAAATTTCTAATTTGTTTAATTCATATTTTCTTAATGTTGTTGAGAAAATGAATATTAAATCTAATCAGAACGCGGTGCATATTAGGGAAGATATTGAAAGAGCGTCTAAGATAAAGTTTCCTTACAGATCACCAACTAATTCAGTTTTTCTTACGCCAACAAAACCAGAAGAAATAATAAGTATAATTAAAAATCTGAAAAACAAATCATCAGCTGGTTTCGATGGAATTACCACTAATTTAATTAAGAGAACCTATACGCATTATATAAATGTACTATCTGATTTAATTAATTCAAGTATTGAAAGAGGAGAATTTCCATCTATATTCAAACATAGTGTAGTTATCCCTATTCCGAAAAAAACAAATTGTAAAAACATAGAACAGTTCCGCCCAATTTCACTATTACCGGTCTTTTCCAAAATTTTAGAGAAAGTATTTAAAATTAGACTAGAAAACTTTTATAAAATTAATAATTTTTTCAGTGATAATCAATACGGTTTTAGAGAGGGGAGGAGTACGGAAACAGCAATTAAGAAACTTGTATCCAAGATTAATGACAGTTTTAGTGATAGTAAAAAATGTGCAGCTCTATTCCTCGATATTTCCAAAGCCTATGATGCAATTGATAAAAATATTCTGTTGAAAAAGCTTGAAATTTCAGGGGTTAGAGGAATTGCCAACAAATGGTTAAGGAGTTACCTGTCAAATAGGAGTCAGAAAGTCAGGATAAACGACACATTGAGTGAGCCTGGTGACATTACAATAGGAATACCACAGGGGTCGGTGCTTTCAAGTACCTTATTCCTGGCTTTTATAAATGATTTGACGGATGCTGACCTACAAGGAGAAATTATATCTTTTGCTGACGACACAGCCATATTTTACTCTGCAAAAAGCAATCAAGAGCTGGAAAATAAGCTAAAAGAGGATCTAAGGCACCTAAGATGGTGGTTCTGTGAGAATAAATTAACTATTAATGAGAACAAATCTAACATACTAAAATTTAAATTAAAAAACACAGATCAAAATTTAAATAACATTCACTTTCACACAATGGAATGCATGCATGAAGGGGAAAATATAATGTTATGTAACTGTGAGGTGATAGAACAAACACAGACGGTTAAGTATTTAGGTCTTATATTAGACGACAGGCTCACGTGGTCAGATCATGCGCAGAAGATAAAAAATGAATTATTTGGGTACATTAGGAAGTTTTATTACTTGAAACAGTTATGTCCTAAAGTAGTGTTGCTGCAACTTTATCATGCACTTATTGGTTCAAGAATAGATTATGGATTAATATGTTATGGTAGTGCGTACAATGTTAATATCAAACCTGTGATTACAGGCCAGAAACATATAATCAAAATTATTTGTAACAAACTCT
This sequence comes from Sogatella furcifera, assembly GCA_017141385.1. Lineage (NCBI taxonomy): Eukaryota > Metazoa > Arthropoda > Insecta > Hemiptera > Delphacidae > Sogatella > Sogatella furcifera. Next base: position 29,855,905 of record CM029547.1, read on the forward strand.
TCAACAGCTCTTCAGAGAATTATCGATATTATCTGTAAGGCACTCATTCTTGTATAAGTCGATTCTTGATTTTTTCGAAAATCATTTATGTAATAATCGAACGAAAATAAGAATAAACCTCAGAAACTCTCAAAACGTTAATCTTCCAAAACCTCGACTAGAGCATTCCAGACGAAATTTCAAGTACATAGCTATAAAAATATACAATTCACTTCCCACATTCATAAGAGAAATAAAGTCACATCACTCGCTTAAGAAAAGTATTAAAAAATTCATATTACAAATAGACAACGCAAACTATGTTTTTGACAAACTAAGCTAATTTTATAATTAAAATAACAGCACTTGAGAATGATATAAGTTTTCTCTTTTTTAAAAAAGAGTTCAATGAATAAAAAATATAATACAAGAAAAGTAGCCACCACTCCGTAGAGATACCATTTAATGTTAGTATGGGTATGCGTGTGTGTATGCATGTGTGTGTGAAAGTGTGCATGAATGAAAGTTTCAATAAACTTGTATTAGAAATAATTTATTGAAGTGTTCCCACTCAGGATATCCTATAGGGAAACACATATTTGATAAGAATTGAATGATTTGTATTTGTAATTGATTTCTTTTGTTGTTTAATAAATTTGAATTTGAATTTGAATTTGAATTTAGACAGACGGTCTTGCTCGGTCTGATTGGGGTACTACCTTTTGTTTGCAATTCCAACTTGCTGCTACCAGCTAATCGACTCCCGTTTGGTCGTCAGCCAGGGCTGCCGCCTTAATTTTGAATTCTAAATACAGAACATCCATTTGATACACTTACTATTTCGTGTTGTTAGGTTGCAAATCTGGAGTGCGTAAAAATTTTTAGGCATGGTAATTCTTACTTTACGCACGCTAATTATTACTAGTTCAAGAATGGACCGTTTTACACACGATTTTCAGTGCGAAAACTGCAATTTTACGGATATCTGTAGGAAAATAAAGTTTTATTAGATGAATTGTAAACATAAATTTTATAATCTTGCTTTGTAATTATTTTTATTTGGAAACAAACGTCGCTGTCTTTGTACAGCGCTTTATGCTGAGGATTGAAAAGTCTGATTTCATTGTTTTCCGAAAAATTGGACACTAATAAGGGAATATGATACGATTCGGCAGGCCTTATTCGAATATCGTTTTCCGCGTATACTGAAAACGCAGCTGAAATTGGGTTTTCTGTCTGGTTTAGCTTTTCTTTGTGCATAGGAATCGTGAGATTTTTGTACAAAACAATTTTCTTAGAAGAGAAATCGATGACAACATTATGTTCATCCAAAAATTGGTTACCTAATAAAATATCTGCTGATAAATCCTGTACTATGTAGCAAGATTGAGAAAATTGTTGTTCTTGAATTGAAAATTTCACGTCTGCAATACCAAGAAAAGGTATTACCTTTTGATTTGCAGCATACAGTATCATATCAGGCTTTTCTATTATATCACGTTCTTGCACCAAATATCTTCTGGCTAATGATATGTTTGACCCAGTGTCAAAAAGTATGGTAATATTTTGATTATTTGACATAACTGTAATGTGAACAGCGGAATCTATTTTATTGCAAGCTTCGGAATTTTTGTTTGACAAATATGATTGAGGGTCTTGTATCAAATGAAAAAAAAAACTATTTTGTGAATTATGTCTGGTTTTTCTTCCATCGTTTTTAATGGTTTCTTGTCTAATGCAAATTCATGTATCACATTGAGTTGGGGATTTGTGATCCTCGCTATTTCGTCTACTTGTGAGAAGGCTCCAAGAGTTCTATACTTTAAGTAATAGTATAGGATATTCAAAAAGTTTTCTATAGTTGTGCATGTATTTTGTTGTTTTGAATTATCTCCTAGGCGTATCATTTTTGTGTAGGTGGATTGTTTCTGTGGTAAGAAGCCATAACTTGATATGTCGACTTTTTCTCAAAAATGAGTTATCAACACCACTGTGTTCGTCTCAGCGAGATCTACAAGATGGTAAAATCAGATATGTAAAACTCCTTCTAATAGCTCTGTTATAGACCAAGCCCAAACCTGATATGTTAGTTTTTGCAAAAGTACACTTTGTCACAACTTGATATGTATGTCATGTCAGCTCCTGTTTCTGAACTTCAACTCAATATTCAGAGTTTTATAAGTTGGAAAAACTTGACATGACAGAATATCCACTTTCAACATCTTTCAAAAGATCACAATAGCCGTATTCCATAAGATGTCAAAACTCAATATGTTGAAATATCAAGTTTTGACATAATCACGAATTCTGTCCATAGAAAATATTTGAAAAGATGCCAAAATATGGTATCTTCACAAATCAAGTTTTGTCTTCTGAAAAACAACAATGTTATGGTTTTTAAACAGCTATTGGCAAACCTGACATGAGTACTTATCAGGTTTTGACATTTTTCAAAACATGTGCTTGCTGGTAATAATTATGCAGACTTATCAGCTGATAAGACAACGTGCTGCAGCTGATTTTATTTCCTATGTTTAGCTTAAAAGTTATACCATGTTTACATGCAGGGGAGAACTATTATTAGATATGGTTAAAAAAAATACAGGCATTGTTGAGCCTCCTGATAATGATATGAATTGTACTGAATCATTAGAAAGTCCCTGCCCTGAGTTGGATCCAGAAATTGATAAGCTGCTTGAAGGAATAGAAGATGGTAATTTTGAGGTAAGCCTATAGATACATATTTTAATAACTTATTGTTTGCTTGATTCTCCATTTGTTAACATTTTTTCGCCACACTGGTATGAAATGGACTGTTTTACATGCTTTATACGGAGGCCGAAAACGCTCGTTTTCAGGCGAGGTCGCCAGCAACTCGCCGGGAAAATGCGTTTTTCGGCCCTAGGGCGGTAAAATAACCTTGAATGTCAGCTGACTGAAGGTTGTTGTCGATTTAAGGGTTAGTCGATCAATAGGTAGCATTCCGGTTTGATTGCATTAAATGTCAGCTGTTTTGGGAGTCAATGTCGACTTATTGGTATTTTGAAGTAAAGGTAGTCTCTCATCTGTTATTTTGATTGTCAAGATCCCATGTCAAGAGAACTGAACGTTGAAAGTTTTCAAATTAATCAGTAGTTGAATAATAAAGGAAAACTGCTTCAATAACTAATACTTCAACTTTGATAAGATTAAAAATGTTTGTATTGATTAACTGTTGAATAATGATGAACGTGAAATCCATGTTTGAACAAAATTATTGTTGTCAGACTCTGTGTTACTTCGTCTAGCAGGTAAGCCAGCGCCATCTAGCAGCTGATAATGCAACTAGACAAAGCTTCTCTGTTAGCCAATATCTGTCGAAAATCAACAACTTTGAATTGATATTGTACAATTTAGGATGATCGTACAAAAATTATCTTGGGCTTAAACGTTTCTGAACTAATAAAATCGAATACACTGATAGTTATAAAGTAATATTCAGTCACTAAATCAATAAACTTTTGACGCGAAGTTCCAATAGCAAGCAGATGGCACCTACTCCAAATTCAGCATAGGGGAAGATAGCATAATAAGGCTACTGGTCTAGCTGTTCATGGAAATGATTAACTGATAATTTTGTTTTGTTTTCATTGATGTTGTGTGCCAAAAAATAAAGTTCGACACCACGGGTCGAAAATGTAATATTCCGTCTCTCAATCTTTTCTAGTCCTCGGCCTATGGCCTCGGACTTGAAAACCGATTTCGAGCCGGAAAACGCACATTTTCGGCCCTAGGTACGAAATATACTATTATGATTTTTTTCAATTATGTACCCAGGCCATCTTAGCTTATAGGCTATAGACCTAACCTAGACTACCACCAAAATTATTTTCGCATTTCATAGACATTATGAATCCCTCAAGAAAAATTTAAATTCAGTACGGTAAGCTTTTATTTATTTGTACCGTATATGAAAAAGTAATTGCAGTTTGTAAATTAGGGTTTTTTGTTCCTAGACCTATCTGGCTTAGAGCAACACTCTCACTTGTGTTTGAAACTATCAGGAGGTAACTTACTGGATATAAGCTTATAGGTCTCCCTATAAGTCAGCTTATCCATTATTGATCAAATCTTTCTAATTTTTACAAAAATAAAAGTGAATAACAAGTGAATTTATATGATAATCTTGTAATGATATTTGATTTTTAGCTTCGATTGCTTATAAATGATTAGCCTACTTGTAATTTGAGCTTCAACTCATCAACAATAGAGCAGAAAAAACTGAGTCTACATCAGCAATATTTACCCATCAATGTTTTTCAATTATTTTAATTGGAGAGGATCGAAAGTTATTAGGTTTCATGTATATAGTATGCTCAACACTAGTCTATAGGCTATCTCTAGATTATTTAAAAACTCATATCTTTTATTTTTTCAGGCTGAAATAGATGGAATATTGCCAAGAATAATGCCAAAACTGTCAAATATCAACGAGTTTTGGTATTTGATCTGCAGCAGGTATTGCCAGTACCTTATTTGACAACGAATGTAGCATATTATAAGAGGTTAATATCAATGTATAATCTCACAATACGTGATTGTTCTTCTGATGAGTCTTCAGAGTGCTACATGTGGAGCGAACTCCAGGGAGGCAGAGGCTCTGAGCAAATTGGATCCTGCATTTTGAAAAAGATTGAAGAACAGCATTGAACATCTGATCACATATTCTGACACATGTGGTGGTCAAAACCGCAATATCAATATAGCTGTAATGTTCATGTATGCAATATCTCAAGAAAATAATCTCCAAGTTGTTGATCAGAAGTTTGTTTTACCCAGTCACACACGTCTGGAACGTGACAGTGACCATGCTAGGATTGAACGATCAAAAAAGCATTTGAATCCATGTAGTAAATCAATGAATGATACAGAAAAATTAAGGATCATGGTACCCCGTGACTGGTGTCAATTTGTGAGATCCCTCAGTGGTAAAAAAAAATTCAAGGCGATTGAAATGTGTTACGAGTTTGGTATTGTCTACTTCAAGGATGATCTCAACCCTTGCTCACCATTTCAGAAACTCAACCGCATCAGAGACAGAAAAGGCCGAAGGATTGTAACATCAAATCTTTGTTGTAGGAACTTTGAGGCATTATTTGCCTCAATCTACTTACATTTCTATTAACTGGAGTTTCCCGCCATAGCGGTAAAAATTTCCAGTTCTATTATCACTCACTAAAATTGAATGGTCATTTTGTCCTATTCCAATCATATTTTCATTGTTATTTATGAAAAATATCCATAAGTTACGCATTTTTACGTTTTTACTTATCCATTGAGGTTGTAATTCGTCATTAGAGTTTATTTAATCATAAGTAAGTTGGTCATTGAACACCTGAATTTGTGTTTCTACAGGAAAGGCATAATTGTTCATCATGTACTCAACAATGCTGGAAATACTTAATTCATTTATATTATTCTCCAACTGTGTTGGTTGTTGCAGGGTTTGGGGACTACTTGATGGGAGATTTGTGCTGTACATATTTTTAATTGTTTCTTTTGTTTTATTTGAGGGGTCTGATTCATCAGGGTTTTTTATTTGTATGCATTTTTCTTTATTTTCATTACCGCGTGGTTTTATTTTATCAGTTTCATTTATGTGTACGAATTTCTCGTCAATTTGAAACTTGTTGGGTTTTGATTTATCAGACTCTTTTATGTGATTATATTTTTCATCATATTCAATATCGTGCGGTTCCCGTTTGCTACCAAGTGTTGGCGAAATAATTTTACTATCTTTTCGGGTGTCCGCGGATTGACAAGATTGTTTTGATGTAGCAAGGGCATAGGTCATTGAACTCGTATTCCCTTGCTCACCAATATGTTCTATGTTTAGAGGACATCCAATTTCCACTACGTTGGTGTTTTTGGATGCCCTATTTATAAGTTTTTTGAATTTGTAGACCTCAATTTATTGTAATAGCAATTATCAGTACTGTGATTATGCTTGTTGCATATTCCACATGTTACTTTATTTACCTCCTCTGGATTGGTGAGACCGTTATGGAAACAATTTTTGGTTGTATGATTCGTGTAATGACATATTTCAGAAGGTGTTTCATTGTTATTAGCTTGCGCTTGATTGACCTCGTATTTCTTGTGTGTGCCATAGTCATTCAGTTGTCCGCGATTCATATTGCGGAAATCCCTGTTATTGGCTTTATTAATATTACGTTGATTCGCGTTCTCGTAGCCAACTCTGTTTTGATTGTTATTCTGGTTGAAAAAACCTGTGTGCTGATTTTAGTTGAAACCCTGGTTTCGTGCTAAGTATTGTTGATTAGAGTTAGGAGTTGGACCCTTTGTGCTTAATAAATGAACGTGTTCCGTTTGCTGGATTAGTTTTTCCAATTTGTCTGTAAGTTCGTTTATTTTTTCATTTTGGACTTTCTGAACATGTTCGAGATTTTTACCGATAGATTGTGTAATCCCTAAGCGATCGTCTGTCATGAACTGAGATAGCTCATACTTTTGAATGTTTTACTCGAGCTGTTTCATTGCATTATTTGGTAACATGCAAATTTTATCGAGGATATGAGGTAAGAGTCCTCGCATTATGTATCTAACTTTCCGCGCTTCACCCATTTGTGGGTCTATTTTTCTACATAGAAATTGTATGTGTGCCATATAATTTTGTACCGTTTCCGAATGAGTCATTTTTCTGTTTGTAAGCTCGATTTCGAGCTTTTCAAGGTGTGCTGCTGGTTCAAAATAATCTATCAATGCCTTTTCCACGTTTTCATAATTCAATGTATTTTGTGTCTGTAATCTATCACTTATAGTGTCAAAATAGTGAGCGGCACTACCTTTTAGGTAGAATGGTAAGTAGAGTAGGGAATCTTCTGAACTCCATGAATTCGCTTTAGCGGTCCGATTGAAATTACCGAAAAAGTCATGTATGTTTTCGTGTGGGGATGCGGAAAACGTTGGTGGTGTGATAAAAGGCCTCTTTCGGTCAGCCATTTCTGTCTTGGTATCGGAACTAGTTTCAATTGTTTTGGTTTGAATACAAAGGTCTGTATTAATTGGTTCGGTTTGGATAGTGTTTGGTAGTGTATCAATATTTTCGAGCTGTATACAAAAATCTTTATTAATAATTTCGGTTTGATTATTTAAATCTGTCTTAATCGGTTCAGGAGGGAAAAAGGGTTTTGCTGGCAGAGGGTGTTAAAAGTTTGAATGGTGTACTTTCAAGGCTTCCTCCTGCACTAGCTAGTCTGAAATTTCTTCTCAAGTGATTTTCAAGGGCATATAAATCGGGATAGCTATCTCTCAATGTATCTGAAAGGGGAATTCTATCTATAATGTATTGTATGGCTCTATCACGCTCTTTCTGATAGTTGGAAATATCGTTGAAACTTTCTTTAATAAGACGAAGATTTGAACGGATATACTCAAGATCAGCTTTAACGGGAATGTAAAGGTTGTATTCCTTTGCTATTTTTCTTGCTGTTTCCAGATTTATTCTAGATGTTGAAATGTTACGTAGGTCAGTTATAGGAGTACTCGTCATACTTAGAACTAAATATCATTTTGCACAACATGCAGTCTATCACCTAAAGCTAAGTCTAGGTCAGGCACAAAAACAATGGAAATAAAAGCAAGTACAAGTAAACAATGAAGAATGACACTTTTACGCTCACTCTTGATGTCTAGATATCGTGATACTGTAATAACAATTATGTAACAATGCATTTGCTCTCCTGTTTCAATCGGTAAATTATTAGTAGGCTACGTTATCCATCACGGTAACCTTGGCATTGGAATGAAATAAGAAAAAAATTGAATTCATACATTCTTCCTGAAAAAATCACTGATTAAATAGAATTGATAAGTTACACATAAGTTCGATCATAGACGAAACCAGTTTTGAAATAATAAATGTTATCATCTTATACATTTATTTTTTTTTGACTGTAGGTTTAATCTTGACATTATAATTAATTTTATTTAATTTTAAGGATTTTCAAGTTAATTTTTAGTTTTATCTTAATTTTAGGGACGGGGAAAGTCCAACATTCTATGTCGGATTAATCTGCTTAATAGTCTTTTTTTTCAATTTTTGTTAATTTTGTTTAGAGAAAGCAGAAATAAGCTCGGCGTAACCTCCACCAATTGTAATGATTTGAGACTCTCCACCATTTTATAACAATGGGAAGAAGTCTCCACAATTTTTAAAGGTCTTGAATTTGGCACAACCACCATTTATAATCATTTTAGAAAGAATGAATTTGGCGGCTGCACTTTTCTGTAATAATGTGAGAAACCTCCATTTGTGATAATAGAAATGTCTCTGCTATTGTAATTACAATATGGGCGATAAATGGATAGAAAAAAAGAAAAGGTACCTATTTAAAGGTTTAATGAAAGACGGCGTCCACCAGTTCCCAGACGGGAACACTGTAATTTATTTAAGTCAAAATAACGTAGCATGATGGTAGAGCAGGTGAAAAGATAAATTTAGCAGATCTAAAGTTAAGTTGGAAAATTTGAAAGGAAAACAAATGGTTACAATGTCAAGATTTTTTATTGACCAAGAATCTATAAGAGTTTCGATATTATAGCACACATGAATGCAAATTTATGTATTTCAATATTTCTTAAAACAAAGTATCGAATTTTACCTGATTAGTTTTTATTTCTTGTCTGAAGAGTTTTTCAAATTTAAGTTATTTTTTTATTTTATTTTATTTTAATTTTATTTAAAGCTTTAGTTAAAAGTTATTTGAAGAAATGATAATTTCAATTTTATTTGAAAAGTAAATAATTGATCATATTTATTTTATTTAAAACTTGATTAAAATTTATTTAAACAAATTGATTAAAAATGCATTATTAATTTTGGAAAGAATAAAATTGAATGAAGTATATGATTGGAACGATACCCAAACCGCTGATGGTCAATCCTTGATAGTCGCCATGTGCAGAATGGAATGCCACAAGGAAAGTCCAGGTCCCAGAACTGTCTCAGGAGGAAGATTGTATTTTAAAACGATTTAATTTAGTAAAAAATATTGGAAGCTTTTCCGCTAGCTGGCTGGAGGGGAGTCTAGAAGCCTAGCCCCACTCCTCTCACAGCACAACGTATTTGGATAATTTCGTCAGCAAAATTCTGAGAGCTTCCGTTCTCACGAAAATTTTCAGAAGCTAACAATATCTGAATTTAAATTTGAAAGGAAAAAAAATAAAATGATGATTAAAAATAATGCTCAAACTTTGGGGATCTGTCGAACCTTATGGTTCATGACATCTCCCTCTCCTGCACATTGACAGCCGACCCTGGCTGTCCATTCTGGGCATCATAGACTTGATACAATATATTTCGTTGAGATAATAACATAACTTCAAGTTGAACTCTTCAGACGTTAGCAAGGACACTTTAAAAATTGTTAACAATTCACCTCATAAACAATTCATTATAAAATATTTCAAAAGCTATTTTGAACAATAAATTCCAACAGACTTAATGAGAATTAAATCTTTTTTGGTGAATTTAAGATTAAATTATGTTTTTTTTCAATGTCAAATAAAATTATGTTGTGTAAATAATGACAAATTAAAATTTTCTGATCCAGAATTCTTATAATATTATCATCAAAATAATCCATTTGTATAATAATATTACCTAATTATGCTAATAACCCATAATAATATTTTTAGGGTAGTCCTTCAATTACCCTTTTTTAGTAATATACCCATTTAGAAAGGCAACCCTTGAGTGCCACAATAGAATAAGTAATCATAATAATAATAATAATAATAATAATAATAATAATAATAGATAATAGATAATAGATAGAAGAATGTTGATATCGACCTGCAGTGCAATAGATCATGAAGGGAAATACTGCAGTGAATATGATTGGAAACATATTGCTCAATTCGGCCGAAGGCGTTTTATTATGAAATTTGGGAAACAAAAGATTACTTTCGAATGCGAGGTGTATTGGGAGAGCGGTACTGACAAATCTATTCCTTACGTCAGCAATGGTTGGATGCGGTGTTTTTATTGCTGCTGTTGCAGGAGTTTACATTTGAATAGAGGTGGCCCGGATGCGGCTGTAACTTATTTTATTCGTATGGCACCGCATGATGCTGGCTGACGTTTGCTGCTACTGCTAGGTAGAGCAGAGTGGTTGCAGGGGCAACGATCAGTGATCCTTCCATAATCGGAAGATATTGTTTTCGAAATAGGGCGCGTGATATGGTAGTGAGGTGGAGAGCGGAGGAGGAAGGGAGATGGTGATTGGTGAGTGAGAGTGCTCTCACACCCACTCAGGCTAACAGACTTTACACGGAAAAGCGTTCAGGAATTGAGGCGCCCGATTTGCCTCACCCTTACAACGTGGAGTGTTCTCCCTCTAACCTGTCCTATGCTGGTTCCAGTCGGCTCGCTCTACATTAATTAAAAGCTTCCAACAGTTTAGCTCAGCCAATTTTCTCCACCACCTTGAGAATGGTTACAGATTTACTGGCCCAATAGTCGCTGGCTTTAGCCATATCTGAATGGAAGCCACGTTGAGGGTTCAATCGTTAGTATGGCGCCAGCATATCATGTTGGGCACCCAATAGGTAATAGCCAATTTGTACGCATATGAGAAGTGCATATGGTTAGCATTGACAAGTTGATAGCTGTAGAGTTCATTACCGATAAAACAAACTCTAAGATGCCTTTGAGATATACTCAAAGTATGACTTGGGGAATGACTTGTAAAACTTGGAGAATAGAAATGCATTTAAAAAGATGAAATAAAAATATTCAACAATTTTTTCATATTCTGTTCACTCATGAAAAAGGTGACCAAAGATAATGAATCATTAGTTGAAGCACCAAAAGACTAGAATAATTTCGATTCTATCAGAGACACATTCAATTTCTGATGTTTATCAAACAATTTTCAACTCATATATTCTTAGAAAATTCAATCCTCCATCAGAACATAGATGTGTGTTTGATGTATTTGTTCTAAATAATAATTGAAGCTTATATTACTCTGAGGGCTGAAATTGAGAGAATTCGTCAGACATGCGTTGAGTAAATATGGGAAACTGGACTCGCGTTCAATAGCGAAAAGTAAATACTGGTGCAAGAATATCTCGTTGCAACTAAAAGTGAGGCATTCTCGAATAACATCCGGCAAAAATGTGTTAAGGGCTGCAATGAATAAGATGAGACGGAGAAGATTAAATCGTTTGATTCGAGGAAGAAAAAGTTGAATCGGAGGTGGGTAAGCCAATGGAATAGGAATTAAAGATAGGAAGGTATTCGACGAGCATTATTGATCGAAAGTGCCGAAGGCAGAATCTAAATGGATCTCTCAAAATTGGATGCCACGAAGAATTTTGCTCATGTTATCAGCATTCTCACTTTCATTTCGATGCCACGGAATCCAGGCTGAAGCAATTCCTCTCCATCGTTATGACAAGTCAAGCTTCAATATCAATAACGTTTTCAGCTGCTATTTTATCTTTGTTCGGATATTTCCACTACTTCTGTTTTATTCCTCTCACAACATTTGAAAAACGAGATTAATGAAAACTGTTGATCTCATTCCACTTTGAATGGAGATGGGATAAAATTTATACAACTTATCCTCGGAATCATACCTTATCCTTCAAAGCATTTCTATGCGATTCACATTAGATTAATTGATTTTTATTACATTCCATTGAATATTAGTTTTTATTTTTTTTTTATTGTACTCTCCATCCAAGTGGTAACTGAAGTTGTGGAGGAAACTAGCTGTTAGAAACTAGAGTTGCTCAATACTGAATACTGAATTTTACTAATGAAAATGATACTATTTTTAAAATTTGTTTCCTGATAAACAAGAGCTGATTGTAGCCTACCGGTACCTATTGTTGTGGAATACAATAATTGTAAAATTGAGATAATACATTCCCTTCAAATAATGCTTCCAAACTTTTAAATGCAATTCAACGATAAGAATTTGAAAACGCACCGGTGTTCCTAGAATGTTTTTTTTTAAGAGAATGTTTCTTCCACTGAGCATGTAAATTGAACAAGCAATTAAGTTTTTCATGCGGTATGTAATTATGTAGATGTAGACAGTGATTCGATATAAACTCGAAAATTTCCATCTTTCTACCTGCAGAGGGTAACATAATTAAATTATTGGAAACTTTTCTGTTGGTGGAACGATAATTGTTAATTATTAAGCTCAAAGCAAGTTCCTTCAGGCTCAGAAAAGATTTCAAAATAATAATAATAAAAAATCTTTAATTCACTTTCTTACATTATTCATAGTAAAAATAATAAATTTTTTACAGCAATGGCAACATGGCCGTCTGCCAAGGTTTCATTATTAGAGAATGATTTTTTTCAATGTACTGTATATTGATTGCGGAATAAACGAGATTTTGATTTTAATATTATTTTAATAATATTATAGATAGTTTTAGCACTGGCTGGTCGTGACCATGAAACAGGTGAAGTGCTGCACAGTAAAATTTACAGGCACTTCACCTGTTTTGTGGGTACGAGCCGCCAGTGATCTTTATATCGTCTCTGTTTCATTTTTCTTGGGAGATTAGATCCATCAATTTGCCTCTATATTATTTTTCGATCCTATTTTATTGATATGAATCCTGATGAAACAGCAGCTCTACTGTTTCAAAACAATGTGATGGACTCAAAACGGACGAAGAACAGAGTTTATTGTGTATTACCCTTCAGCAGGATTGGAATAAATAATATAGATTCTCAGCTATCAAGTTAGAATACTATATCTGGGAAGCTATGTGTTATGGCTACAATAAAGTGGAAGAACTTGTTACAAAATCCGGTTTGGGTAAGTTGAAAGGATCTAAATCTGTATAAGAGAGAGCACATGTTATTGACTCGAGAAATAGAATGGAAATCTGAGTTAAATATAAAAGAAACTCACAAAATTGTCTGGAGGCAGGTCGGTATCCACTAGGAGGGGGGGAGCTATTTGTGGACGGGGTGGGGGTGGGTGGCGACGCCCCGGGGTTTTTCAGCTTTGATCCCGGGGAGTTTCAGAAGATTCAGCGAAGGGAATAAGAAAAGCCGGATGGTGTAGGGATTCTTGTGCAAGCCCGATTGTTATTCGAGGAAACATTACAGCGTCCTCTCCTCACCCTGCCATCCCTTTCATGGATTCTTCATTCTGGCCTTCTCTATAACAAAATACAGAACACGTGTTCTATGCCCTTCAGGACAAACATTGCAGCCCAGATCAAAGTAACTGGAGCCGAGTCTCAGTTTAGTTTGTCGCGACAAGTCTACTGTCGACAAAAGTACTAAGCTCTTTTGCGACTCTTTCTCTCTTGTTGAGTTTCTTATTCGCTTTCTTTCTGTTTCTGGTAATTGGTGACAGATATCCTATCTGCCCGGCTACGCACGAGCCGTGCAGGCTGTAAACAAGTTGAAACAGTGAGATATTGAGTTACACACGTTGAATCGCGTTACATCTTGCTGAGAAGGATGAAGGAGCTCGCTGTAAATCCATTTACGCGGCTACCCTACCACACTCTGTTGACAACAGCAGCTCCATCCAACAAGTCTTACATACTTTTAAACACTCAACTTCAACGGATTGTGATCAGTTCAGAATTTTTTGTGATTGAAATTTTAAATACTCCACATGCTCGAAAACATTTATTAGACAATTTATTTGTATCACCGAAAACAATGTTTTTTTATTTTTTATCAGATTATATTCTTCTTATACAGATTACCCGATAACCATCGGTAACCATCACATAACTCGATAACCATCTGGCACCAGTATTTAAACATTCTGGAAACATTACAGTGATGAAAAAATCAAAGTTTGATATAGCATTCAGCCTCAAAAATGTCCTTAGAAATTTAGCGCGAGCCTGCAACCGCTTGAATAAAAACTTGTTTGTCCAACAGTCATTATATTGAATAAACTTTAGAATTTTAAAAACTTTAGAATGTAGTTTGTAGAAATGAGAATGAGTTTGTAGAAATGTAGAAACGTCAGTTTCGAGCCTCTAACTATTCATTTTCAATTTTAGTATTACAACCCGATTTTGGTATTATTCATGAAAAGTTTTCATCGAATAAATCAATAGATAATTTGCCTGATCTTTCATTATTGCATGGGGAGCTCGAAAATGTTTGAGTCTCTAACTTCCAAATTTATGGGGGGAGACGTCACATAGGGCCCCATGTACAGGCACGGATGTTGGAAGGTATTCTGAACGATATTGAACAGCGACCACAGGTGTCTCTGCCACCGATAAGCCATTGAATAATTGACGACTCCAGTACTCCAAAAGATATATACTCACGTATACCGATCTAAACATGATATCCATGGCAACTCCATGAAGTTTAATAAGGTACTTCTGGGCGACTCTATAGCAAAATTTTTGCAAGCAAAAAAGTTACGGAGTATCAAGAACTGCTATATGTTGCAATGGTGTTGGGGGAAAATGTATAAATGCAATCGGTTCAATATTAACTTCGAGGTGATTAGAGAAACAAGTCATGAGTAGAAAAAGTCATGGTTAGTCAAAATTGATTAAATTATAAAATATTGATCCTCTATAACGTTCCACATAAAAAATTCGAAAATAAATATTTGCCTGATTTGAAATTCAACAAGCAATATATGTATAAAACTTTATTTTAACATTGGATTATTTTGGTTTATTACTCGGTTATTTTCGGTACAATATGATGTTGTGGTGATCTAAAGATGAATTATTAATGGTAGAAATAAGCACAAATTGGATATTCCTTAATTTGTTTTACTTGTAAGGCATCATATGAATGATATATGGAACGCATAATATGCCACTTATTGACCGAGAGGGTGTTCTATTCTGTAGAGGAGTATCTTCAGTCTACAATTCAATAAATGTTCAATGTGTGTCATGTACCATTTTATATTTGGTATCACTAAAGATTACTTATGTGAATATTGTAGTTTGATTTGTGCTAACTTTGTAGCATGTTTTATAAGGTTTCAAATCTTTTAATGTTGTATTTCTTCTTCACTTGACAAGTTTTATATTATTATTTTTACTTCGACGTGCTTATACAATTTAATATTGTTCTGGCAATAAAAGAATCTTGAATCTTGAGAATGTTAAATCTTATTTACCCTAGAAATGGAATTGAAGAAACCTCACTTGAGAAAATTGAATACAGTCCGAATATTAAGGGTCTGAATTTCGAAAACGGTAGAAATCAATTTTCTATAAGTATGCATGTCAAGGACGGCTGATCAACACACATGCGTAGAGCGAAGCAAGGCGCTTTCTGAGAACCCCATTTCTCGACATGGTCATTATCCACCTTTTACAGTTGTAATAGGTGAGCGAAAAGTTGATGCCATTTGCAACACAGTCTCAAGACTTGGCGGAGAGATTTTTGTCGAGCTCTTTATAACGGCTCCACTGCGTGTTTCTGCAACTGTTTTCGCCTTTTTTCGCAGAGAATATGGACAGAAAGTTCACACATCTCCTCCAGCCAGTAGCCTTGTAAGTGAGCGTTTTGTGATTCGCTGTAAGAAAAGAAAGAAGTTGGAAAGTTTCGACACTTTTTGCTTTTATGCCGGAGGGGGAGGAGTGGAAATAGCTTCAACTGCAACAAAGTTGAAATAACTGGCTGGAAAGATTGTCGCACTAGCGCAGCGGAGCCCGACGCCGTCTATATTGCTGGTTGTAGCTGAGTTGCGAATTATAAACACAAATTTTCATACTCCAATTCTTCAGAAGATGTTCAACAGCTAACCACTCACCCACCAACGGAGAATTCATCTTGTAAAAATAATATTATGAAGTTTCTTGTTTTTCAGAACTACGATATATGGGAAAAATAATATAGTACTACTATCGAACTGTGCATCAACGGTTGCCTATCTAGCGCCGTCAGAAGGCTGTGATAACGCAGTACAACGAGCTACAAAAACTTCGCTTCAATAATACAATTGTATGATCAATTAATAATCTAATCATCATCAATTTATCCATTAAATCATCAACTCGTTATTACATTAATTTATTTCAATTATTTAATCATAAACATAAGTGTAACCTGAAACTGTACCTAAAACTAACTGCTCCTCTACCATATTTTACACTACAGTCGGAAAAAAACTAGGTTTTAATCATGAAATTCCATATCAATACTAATTTCAATTCTTATGAACCTTCTCACTTCAAACAATTTTGAATTTTGGTATTAGTTGACCTTAAATTTCCAAAAAAGACCGCGTGAATAGTTAAATAGATTTTAATACGAGTAATAATGTATTCCCATCGCAGTCACTACTCTTATGCTACAACCTCTCCTGATGCATCAACATATAGAAGACAATTTCAACACCTATTCACAGTTTTTTAATTTAACCTTTTGATATTAACAAAGGTTAACTACGTTAATTACGTGTCATTAATCGTCAATGATAAACGTACAATAAATTTCATGTTTTGTTTTCTCACTATTTCTGATAATAATAGTTTCTACTTGTTAAAAGAGTTGCGGCATTGAATTTTTCTCTTCAAATACATTTGCTAAAAGGGAAATGTGATGCAGAAATTGATGATGAATGACCGTTATTGAATTTTCGGTGATAAGAATAACTCATTTACAGCCCTGATAAAGTTCATATAGTTTTGCTTGATTAATTGATCAGTGGAGCTGAGAAATCTCAGTCGGATCCAATATCAAATCATAACATTTAATAGAGGTCTAAACAATCAGAACCAATGATAATACAGCGTATCAGCCGAAGTTACAGCAGCGTAGGAGCAGAAGTAAGTCACAAGGATTTATGTGGCGTAATCTGATTGGATTGACTAGATATTTGGCTGAATGCAGAGCGGTGGCCATGATCATTCGCTCATCAGAGATTAGTTAGTAGTGGCGCAGTGGCAGTGGCACTAGTTCTAATTGAAAAAAGGTTAGGGGAGGCGGCGGCGGAGGAATTTAATTAGGACGCAGAGCTAAGGAATCGCTGCCGCTGGCTGGCTAGCAAGTAATGCCCTGCCACGGACGTCTCTATGCGCCGCGACGCCGGAATAGCACGCCACTAAGCGTTGTTCGGCGCCGCTCTGGCGTCGGCTCAGACGAATTATAGCCGAACCCAGCCAAATCCTCTGCGAAAACAACAAATTGTCACCCGCCGCGCACCCACCACTAACGCGCACCAACAAATTTTACTCTATATTTGTCTTTTTTCTGTCTTTCTCTCTCTTTGTCAATCGCTAGCTTTGTCTGGCGAGAGGAAAGATCCAAAGGTCAAGTTTGACACTGGGTTCTGGGTAATAATTTATTACATAATTTTACAAGTACATAAATCACCAACTACCACAATTCATTCACATCTTTATAAAGTCATTGGAGTTGAGTCTATATATTATATACTATCAATCTATTGATATTCTATTGTATTAATCTACTTTTCTATTTTATTACCTTGTATTAATTTGTTATATTATCCATTTTTATTATTTGTCGACATGTACGTTTCATAACACAGTTGAGAGAGTTTCATAAATTCTGTTAAAAAAGTGTATTTTCATCCTACCCCATGGATATGCGGACTCACTGGTTAAACAGTCTCTTATTCAATATACAGTGCTCACTATACATCAATATTTTGTGAGAAATGATAATAATGTATGCATGAATTAGCACTCAAAAGCAGTCTTCTTCAGACTAACCAGAGCTTAGGGTTGAGAGTCACTGTTCATGTGATGTTCTAGAATATTTTGATAATATTGAGACACTCCTATAATAATTTTTGTTTTATCGATTCTATTCTCCAGATATATACCAAAATAAAAATGAAAATCATTTTATAACTTCAAAGTAATATCTAGGAATAAGGGTCGTATTGAACTTTTGCATGTTATAACTTTCCATTCCCCATATTGATAAAGTTCCTGTTTATAGATGAAGTTCTCAAATGGAGTTAGAATTAATCTGATAATTCACAAAAAATGCATAATTTTTATACTATTTAAAGTATTTTCAATTTCTAGAGAGTCTACACCCTAATACAGGGTGTTTCAGGAGGTATGTACAATACGTCTCAGGCTGATTCCTTACACCAAGTAGACAAAAAAATTCCATGGGACTTCCCCAAAAACGCTTTGTTACCGAGATAACAATGGCGGAAAATTGAGATTTTTAAGAACATATTAATTTTCCTAATTATTCAGACGCTTCATTTAGGTTTTAAAATGATCAATTCCTATGTAAAATCAGCTGAGGAATTCAATGGAACCCGTTTCAAGTTTGTAACTTTAACGGTTATTGCGATAATTGGGAAAATATGCTAAAAAACGCAATTTTTCAACAATAAGGGTTATAACTGGATAAGGAATCATAAATTTGTAATTTTTATTAATGGAAGTTGAAGAGAGTCGGATTCTGAAGAAAAAGTTTAATGATGGCGATTGTGTAAATCTTACCCAAATCTCAGAAATAACGATCGAAAATCGAAAAATCGCTACTATACACAAATTTATCACTTGTACTATGTTTTGTCAAAGTCCGGGACTTTTATAGTATCAATTTAGTCTCCATCCAGTGATATAGGCTATTCTCCATGTGAGAAGAGTCCTCACATCATAGGAAGAAAAAAATTTATAGCATTCAAATTTCCATTAAAGTTATTGAGAGCAATTTATCATAACATATCCAATCAATTTGAATACTTTTTTGTACTACTATTTTGCAGGTAATATAAAATATTAGTATCACTTATGTATTAATATATTACTTAACCCTTTAGACTATCATATTCGTCCTACAACAGTCTATTATTGTCCTCGACAACCGTTATAATGATTGACCAGTTGGGGTTTTTGATCTGGATACCCTAAAAAAAGTCAAATTCCATCACATATATCATTGAGAGCCTGTAAAGCATTGTAAACTTCTAAGACATGTGTATAAAGCGAGCCAATTGCTTTCACTCACTCAAGGTTTGAGCTTGCTTTATAATGTACAAACTTCATGACTAGAGGAATGCAGAATATTATCATGAATAAGTATGAAATTTTCTTCCAATAATCATCAATGTATTCGAACCCCCCTGGTGAGTGCCCTCTCCACCACTGAAAGGAAAAGATGAACTTTTCAACCAGCACAAGTCAAAATATACCTACTCACATATCCTACTAACAAAACTAATAACAGAAATACATCCCATCGCACTGGCACAACCTGAAAAAAACAACTAACCTACCCCCAAATTGGCGGTGCAGGGGGCATAGCCCCCTGCCGAGCAAAATGCGAGTATTAAATACTAATTTGAAAATTCACTCATTCCTGACAGCAATAATGAGATTCACTCATTTGAATTGCTTGTTGGGTTATCAATAAGCATGAATTTACAGAAAATAAACGAAACTTGATATTACGTTTCATTTCGACTGAAACAATTTAAAACACACAATTTAGGCCTATATAATACAGAGTTTTCAAGCCATTTATTCTCATATTGTGAACATTGATATCTCCATGATGTGTCCCTCTGTCCACATCAGTTGAAAACAGACTTTATATTTGGTTGCCTCTGGTGTAAAAGCTCCTTAATATCAAGGTTATTAGATTAAAGGTTGAATGTTAATATCTTGCTTTGATACATCGTTATCTTCATTTTCTTGGTAGAGAAGTAAGTGGAAAGGAATAGGCTTTCACCCATGAAAAGGATTATGGAAGTTCAAAAATCATGATTCTTGACCAAGATTTACTATCTTTGCCTTACGTTAGTACATGTATGAAGTTTGGCGTGGCAAGCAAGCAAGACTGGCGAAAGATAATAGTTCTATAGGAAGGCATTCTCCGTGGCGAGCTATTTTTTCATTCCTCGCGGATCCTGACAGCACTCCTCGTGGGAGAAGAAAGCCCCCTAATCTCATTCATGCCATTCACCTTATAACGCACCAAACCCCTGCTCCCTCCCACAACCCGTACCCTCTATCATTAGGATCTCGCTCTTTTCCCATCAACCAATGATAAACGAGTACGGCTGAAATTCAACCACCACCATCTGAAACTCGAGCCGCGGTGAACTAAACTCACATGTCTTTGTCAATATTCGGATTCTAACTTGAAAGGTTATACGATTGTTTTCCTTACCAATGACGTTAATTGATGCGAGAAAGAAAACAACTTGTCACATATTAGTACAAAGAAACTGGACTATAATAATTATCATCATCATCATTATCTTATCCATTAGGAAGTAATATATACAAAATTTGTATCGCATTTAATAGGAATAGGAATCGCATTTTCTAGAAAAGATAACTTTTGATTAGGTTGTTATTCTAGAGAACAACCTTTTTCCTCACCAAAACATACAGATTGAGTTATCTCTTCATCTTATTAATTCATTTTCAATTGCAAATCAAATACTACACAGCCTTAAAACGTCTCAGTTTGAATCAGACACATTATGTAATCTGATGAAGGAATAATAAAATGGCAATGGAAAATCAGAGTAATCACCAGCTAACAGTACTAGCGGTATTTAAAGTCATAAAAATAAAATGATTGAAAGCTGAATTTACTGTTCACTGGCTGCAGAGGTGCCTGGTTTCATCCCAGTTGATAATAATATCGTGTGACCTTGCTGGCCAAGGTCTGGTGTCAGAGTTTTCAGGTCGCACCTGATCGGTTTCAGGGCCTCTGACATGACCTAACGACTGCTTTTTAGGCAGCCGAGACCAAAGGCTTTACGTTTCCGTCCGAAACACAGGAGTGTCCCGAGAAAACTATCTCGCCCGGGCCGGGGTTCGAAATCGGTCTTTGGATTATATAGCCAATCTAATACACTCGACCACGGCCACTCCCAGTTGACTGCAATATATTATTTTGACATTCACTGACGGTCTTTCCAACTTTCGCAGCAGAAGTTTCTCTATCGGTCACGGCTGTAAAATACGAGTAGTCTGCATCTCTTATTATTTTATCATTTCTTCTATTATACACTCACATCAATTATAGAGGCCATTTACAGGAAAATATTTGTGAAGCATCCTTTTAACCTTTCAATTGAACATCGAAGGATAACTTGCCTTCTTTCTTGAATTTTCGTCGACTTCTTTCTTCAATTTTGCCAAGCTTATTGTTCAATTTTCATTCTCTACTTCAGTAATAAAGTCTAACGAAGGTTTGATGTGCACGGTGATGAATTCAGTAGATAGCAGTCCAGGTCAATCGATGGAAAGTGATGTAAGGAACTGATTGGAATAGACATCAGCCACAAAAGAGACCGCATTGCGGCAGCACCTCTTCAACTCACTCCATTCATTCATTCTCCGTCTTCCGCCTTTTCAGTTCATCTGTTGATGATAACTCATTCGTTTTCTCTCTATCTACTCATTTCATTTACATAGCGTGAAGCACCGACATTGTTCTACAATATTGCTACTATACAAATAAGTTTGGTATCACGGAAATTCTTCACAAAACTCATTACCGATCTTGAGTTAATGCATCATGCAATGCTTTCGAATTTGAAATCGATAATGAACAAGAAAGACTGAATTATAACAATTTTGACAGTCTATGATGTAGAATTGTTTTTTATACAAGTATAGTAATTGAAGTTGCTCAGGATATTGTAATTTTTTCTTGGCAATAGAATTTAATAGTCTATGTTTTCATCTATTTGTTAGATTGTACGACAATGAAAGTCATACTTCTTGTTTGAGGATAACTCTCATTTGTTTACTCTCTATTTTTGTTTACAAAACAAATACATTATTCAATTGGAAGCCAATTATTTGTCGAGAATGAGAGAATGCCAACCATTTCAGTGTTATTACGGGGTATGAAGTATAATAGAGCTTGTGAAGCATTGCTCGAAAGCTTGGGTTCATTGCCAGTAATTACAGAATGAATCAGTTTGTGTTGTACATGCTAGCCAGGAATCTACTGTATAATTCCTCAGCATACACGCGAGACGCATGCATAGGCCTAATGAGATTGCTAACACGCAAATTCAATAGTAAATTATTTCAGGTATTCAATAAACCAATTTGAAATCAATATGCTTTGAATGCTACTTAGTCTTGAATTCCGGATATCGAATAGAAATTCTCAGAAGGGAATCATATTAATAGGCCTCCATCAACAAGAACAAAACAATCAATATTTGATTACAGTTCCATGAACAGACCAATCAAAGGTTTTAAAGGGTTTTTATAGTAGTTTCTATGGACTTCATTTTCCTGGACATAGTGTTATAAATGAGGCTCATAAATCATTTGTGAATTATTATTATAAAACTAGTGCGGAGTTCAATATAGTAGAAAAATGTTTTGAAATTTCTCAAATTCAATCAATTTTTTTCAATCAATATAATATTTTTAAACTGATTTTATAAACAGAATAGAATTACTCAATTACTAAATGAGGAGCCTATCATCCGTTTTAAATGTTCAGTGGAAGTTATTTCACGATATGCATTACCTCTACTATAACCTCCTTTTCCAATCCAAAATCTTCTCTCATCCTATCCCTTACCTATCTTGTGCCTCAACTTCACCCACACAATCACTTGTGTATTTTACTAAGTAGAAAATAAACGCATCTATCTATCTTTTCCAATACATTCTCCAATTAACTTCTCATATAGTTCTAACTTCTTGTACAATAATAATTGCAACCCTTGAGATAATGCAATAATTCCTCTAGCGTTGAAAAATCGCTATTGTCGCTATTGTCGCTATGTCGCTATGTCGAATCGTGTCGACAGAGAAATTCTGTTCTGTTCGAGTAATATTGTTTCTACTACTCCATGATTGAGAGAGTTTACAATGTAGTCATGACATTGAATCGAAAATGTATTTACATATAGAAATACGAGTAGTATCACACAACACAATGATAAATAAGGTAACTAACATAATAGTTATCTTGAACATTATGAATTACCTATTCAATGAATACAAGATTTCAAATCTTACTTTTGGAAGGAATAGTCCTAACGAAAAATCGTAGTACTAGGCCCTTTATAGGCTATTGAGCGATATAAAAAATTAGTTTCATTCTTAGTTTTTTAACGTTCCCTATCTCCTGCGAATCCCTAGTCAGCCTTATTCTTCAGAATCTGTCTTTTGGCATTTATTTAGTTTCTTAGTTCCATTGAACAATATTTTTCAAAGCACATGACTACGTCAAAAATGTATTGTCCATAGACTAGCAATATACTGAACCGTAGAAAAATGAGTTTTACTGAGTTAACTATTTGCAAGTTCATAAGACATTCGTGGATGATAAAACTCTATTTGTATTTTTCTACGAAGGCGCATTCATCTTGAAGATGAATGAGGAAGAACTTCAAACATTCGAAAAGATCCTTAATAATCAAAGTTGAAATAGAATTAAGTTGAGTCATCTGGAGAGCTTATACGATTTCAAGGAAGAAAAAAGATGAGAAAAGTTTGTGAGCGAACATGGTTCGGACAACTGTTACCCGAGTTCGAGTTCTCCACCCTCGAGGATCAATAAGTAGTCCACCACCAACGTAGGCTAGTTCTCTTCTGAAATCATACAACTCATATACTTCCTAAAAAATCAGTTGACAGTTAACACATCGTTTTTATGACATCGGCTGAATTTAATCTGTAATGAAGTAATGAAGAATTTAATAATTATTAACATAAAACTTGTTGATATATATTCGCATGGAAAAATATTTTTTGTGAGTGCATAATGACATGCTTTCCACCAAAGCTTACTCTGCTAATTGAACTTGAAACTTAGGGCTATTTACAATAGCCCTGGTTGGCGCAGTGGGCTGGGGCGTCACAACCTTCAGTCCGCTAGCACTGCCGCAGGTGTGGGTTCGAATCCCAGTGGCATGGCTGTTTTTCGCCTCATCAATCACCTTCCCATTCAACATCCATTACCCACGCACAAGCTAAAATGCTTATGTGGGCATCACCGCAATAAAAAAATTTAATAATTGATAAACTTACTCTGCTAAGTTTTCTAAATGAGAATGAATATTTAGTTAATATCAAAGACGTCTTTTTTAAGCTTTTTAACATGTTTCGAGTGAATTATCAGTCATTAATTTATTATAGTTTATCCAAAACAGTTACGATAACGGCCGTTTTATTGCTAATGAATTAATTCTTCACACTTACTTCTTTAAACAATGATGCAAATCCTTCCAGTCTTCTACGTGAAATCATTGTACTTTGATACTACTTGTGCCAAATACCTTACATTTTTGTTACTCTATCAATGATATGACATTTTTAAAATCCTGACGAACTATCATTTATTACTCTATAAGCGTATTTAAATAATTTTTCTCAATCGTATCTCTGTAAAATTCCTTTAGCTATTCGAAATGTCAATGAAAGAATAAGACAATATTGTAGTTCAATAAGCACAATGATGATAAAATTATTGCTTTTCACTTATCTCCACCAGTTTCATGGAGACGTAATGTTATATCACTTTTGTGTCAATCTCATAGAGTTACGAATTTGCTGCTTCAATAATAGATTTGGTTCAACTGAAGACTTTAGGTACCGTAGATTCTGAAATTATTGTCCTGGATGTTCTATTCCTTAGAATTCAACCAGATTGTACTGTTCTCAGTTTAATTTTTCCTCGGTTCTCCTTGAAAATACCGATCATGTTAACACTCGAACAAGGGAGAAATGGATGTAAAAGAATAGACTAGTCTTATTACCATTCTGAAATGTAATTTTCGTTTAGCATACTATCCGCCCCTGTCATGGTAGTTCCTAAAATAATAATAATTATACTACTAATAACAATCATACTCATAAATCCTTGATCACTGAAATATAAACATAATTATAATAATTGTCTTCATCTGGAGTAACAATCTATTTTGTTGAAATATTTCTTCGATGCCTTAGGTAAATGGTTCATTGGTTTGGTTTTAATCATTATCAAAAGGGTAGCATGTATTTTTAAATCTCATAAATGAATTTCCATTGTTGAAAAAATGAATAAATTAATTAATCATTCATTATCGTAATTCTTTGAAATATTTCTCAGATTGTATCTATTCAAATTTAATTTAAGTTTTTCCGTAATAGTGATGCGGGTAAGTTTGACGAATGGTGGTCGCGGCTGCGGCTGCGGCCGAGCGTCGTGTGTTGCCAGCACGGCGGAGGCGGCTAAAGTGAGTGGAGCGCCGCGTCAGATGGGGCGGCGTGGCATAGGGGATGCGCGCGCAGCTACCACCGCCAATGATGGCGTCTCGGCTGGCTGCCGTCGGCTGCTCTGCAGCTGTGCGTCGCCTGCTGGACTGACGACTGGACTGGACTCCTCGCTCGCTGCAGCAGCTACGTGTCTACGATCCCCTCTGCCCACCCTCTGCTCTCCCCCTGCTCTGCTCTGCTGCCTCCTCGATCAATTGGATTCAGCGCGGGAAACTCAACCGTTTTTGAACAGTTCACTCTCCGCTTCTCTCTTATCCTGATAACAGCCAGGTAGGGTTAACTGCGTCTATCTATATGAGGATTCATAGTGAATTGATAAAAAATTGGTAGTGAATATATTTCTATGTTGAGATGTGTTTATGAGTGAAAATATTTGTGATTTTATATTGGTAGAGTATCGACTTCGTGAATGATACAGTTCAATCAAAATTATACAATTTGTTGATTATCGGACTGTGAATGTTAATGATTATCGGACTGTTATATAGTAATATACTGTATTAACAATGTTTAATCAATGATAAAGCATTATTTTCCACTTACTAAAACATTGATGCAGTGATAAATATACAATAAAAACAATAATCCTGAAGTTGTAGGTTCTTGAGAAACTTTCTACAGATAAAATAGCAAGAATCAAAATTACATGTGTCAAATCAGGATAGTTTCAATTCCACTTATCCCAACAAATGTAGTTTAGAGATAATATCCACCGACAATATAATATATTGACAATGAAAATACATAATATTATGGATTACAAAAATACATGATAATATGGATTGACTATTTAGGCTATTATATCGACAATCTTTATTTAATTATCGACTGTGAGTAAAATCAAGTGGAATTGAATCTGATAGACAGCTTATTAAATCTGATTATAGAATTGATCTCATAATAGTGGAAAGGCAGCTTGAAAAAATCGTATGATTGATCTTGATGTCTATGTAGGCTATTAATGATGAGAACTAAACATGAAAAATTTTCCCATTTGTTTACGAGCTAAGGCTGGAAAATTTGGAGAGAAAATTGAAATTTGGACATTGAGATGGAAAATCTTAGCATTATCTTAATGTTAGTTGATGATTTCAAAATTTGTAAATAAAATTCATTCTAGCTTTCTAGAACTATGCGCTGACAAAGTAAGCTTGCAGTCTTCTAAAACCCCACGACTACACACATTCACACTATCTTCAAGATTCGAGTAAATAACAAAGACTAGTTGATACAATATTTTGCACTTCTGGTACAAAATCTATGATTGCATCAGAAAGTGCCATACTGGTAGATAGATACCATTGAGATTAATTTTATTAGTTCTTCTGTGAACAGTAGACCTCACGTAGTCACCCATGTTCTCTATATCCTAATGGCCCTGTCTGTCCTTAAGGAAAGTATAGAGTATGAGCCGATTCCGAAAGTCGGCGCAAGAAAGTCATCTATTGCAAAGGCAACAGTCACTTATTAGTATAATATCAGTATTTATCATTGTTCCAGGCAGTTCCAGCCAATTTCTTCATGGGGAATAGTAATGATTACGAAAAGAGAGTTGATAGTTTCAGTATTGATTCAGTTTGCTTTCTAATTATTGTAGCTCAGTTATGCATTTTCTTTTCTTAAGCCCCGTTTTCTTCATCACAATTTGTGTAAAAAATTCCTCCAATAGAAGTGAGTTTTTGATAGTGCAACAATATTCAATTTTCCCATCCCACCTAACTGGGCCCTTGGTTACCTGAATGAGTTATCATAAACTATCAGCTTGTATTATTTTCAAGTAATGGGACTTTGTAAAAAGTCTACCTTTAAGAGGTAGCTAAAGAGAGATTTAGCGAAAGTTTAGGCTACAAGTTATGGGTAAAAAGTTCTGTTTGGAATTAACGCATTCCTATTATTGTTATTTCATAATAATTATAGTTCCTTATATTTCAAGAGCTTTATTGGTATTGTTCACTCTCATGACTATGTATACTATCATGAGTTTGAGGCTTTTGCGTGGACAATGAAACTTATTTATTCGTTTCCGGAATCAAATTACTAGGTTACCTAAAGTAATTCTGAATATGATTTTACTAGCGTCAATCAGAACAATTCACATTTTTAAACTGCTGTCATACATTTCTAATGCTCGTGACAGTATAACATTTTTAACTATGCCTAACAGCAAATCAGCAGTAGCTCCGAACTAACTACTATATAATATAGGTATTATTATTGGGATCTCAATATTACTTAAGAAACAACTATTAGACATTAGTATCTTTATTAATTTGTAAAATAATTTTTGATGGAAGAATATTTTTCAACTATCAGATAGTCCTCAAGTACACCATATAGTCAATCATAAGAATAATAACTATTTGACAGCCAATAAAAATGATTTTTATTTGTTGTTACAATTGCGAATTATATCAAGTATTTTAAGCAAAGGGTATAAGTGGATGATGATGATTAGGCTACGTAGTGAATGAATGGTGATGGATGATGAATGCTTACATTACAATTTAATAATCAATGGTAAATATGAATACATATTCTCAATCAAGGAAATACATACAAACAGAAAATAATTTATACTGAAAAATAATACGCATATGCAAACCTCAAAGAGTTTGTTCGCATATGGGAGCACATTATGTATTACAATGAACTAAATAGAAATTTTTAATAAAAAATTAGAAAATAGTACTGACAAAAAATTTACTTGAAGATGAGTTATCAACAGATCTATCTTTTTAAATAATTTATAATAAATTATTTATCATTGAGTATAAGAAATAAAATGATTTGATAAAACTTATAATCGATAGGATAACGAAATAAAATTTAATTTCCATTCAAATTATCCAATAATGCTTAATGACACAAAATCAAATTTTAATAATAGAAAAACTAAACTCAATGCACCTTTACATACTCGTAAACTGTAAAGAACCTCGCCTTATGAACAGCCTGAAAAGAAAAAGAGAGAAAGAGTTTTACACTATTACTGGATTCATCCTCTGGTATTGTCATAAGATATGACATTAGATATAAGATTTATTATAATATTCTAAGATATATTTTAACCGCTTTGGGTCTAATTACGCAGTTCTAATTGGAGGTGCATGCCTCGAATGAGCCCTGAGCGTGAACTGTATGAAACTATCCCAAATTATAATAATCCAAACTCCTCAAAATAATGCTTGGAAAGTGTAGATGGATTAATAATCACTAAATGTAATTATTCAACCGTTGAAACTTCATTTGCAAAACTTAAATCTTAACAACATCAAGGAGACTCTTGACTGTAAACTTGACTGTAACTTCTCAATCTGTAAACTCCATTATTACTCGAATGCAATTCCATTAATATCTCTTGGAAGCACATTGCTGCTGCTATTGTTGTGCAAGGGATTCTCAGCTGATCTATTGTGATTCTCTATATCTGTGAAAATATATTAT
This sequence comes from Sogatella furcifera, assembly GCA_017141385.1. Taxonomy (NCBI): domain Eukaryota; kingdom Metazoa; phylum Arthropoda; class Insecta; order Hemiptera; family Delphacidae; genus Sogatella; species Sogatella furcifera. The sequence goes on from CM029547.1 coordinate 29,884,564, forward strand.
AAGAGAGAGCAGTTTAAATGCAGCACTCAAAGATTATTCATGAAAACATAAATAGTGTCAGATTTGGTGAAACAAGGATGTTTCATTTATCATTTTATTACCTGGAAGCTTATTGCAATGCAATTCAATTTGGGAGACGAGTGCAATTAATCTAGTTGATTCAGAAGTGCTTTCCTCAGTCACCGCAAGAGCTTCAATGAATAAATTTAACACACCAGTTAGCGCGTCTTTTTCCAGCATCACATATTCTCTCGCGTGTGTGGCCTTCATGTTGATGCAACTTCACATCAGCGCTCTGCTTCTACTACCTCAAATGTGATGAATTTGAAGAGTTCTTAGCCAACCAATCTTATCCAACATAGCCCATCTAATGAATGATGAGTCTATTAAATCCTTATACGCTTGAGAAACGGAGGATTTTAAAAACATGAGCTTTGTCTTGAGTTAAGTGAGCTTACTCTTGATTGAGTCACTTCCAAAAAGTGGCCATGTGGAATCCTTTTCCAATAGAATATTGAAAAAGAATAAGAATATAGAATAGCTGCTGATTGTTTCAAGTAGTAGTTCAATTTTATCGATATTCTTACCAAGTATTGAAATATAAATAATTTTCTATCATAGAATTTTAATAATGAGTGAAATATAGTTCCGGATATATTGTTGGATGATAGTTCAAGACCACCGGTGATGTCCCGGTCCAAGGATTTCACCCTTCTTGGCGAAGAAAAAACCCATTTGGGCGATTCACACATATAGTGGCGTACTAGTGTCGTACTAGTGTCGTACTAGTGGCGTACTAGTGGCGTACTAGTGTCGTACCGTTTCAAATGGAATCTCTCAAACGGTCTTTCCATTTGATTAACATGGAAACGGTCTGGAGTGATTCACACATATAGGACTGTACTAGTGTCGTACTAGTGACGATGAGAGACCGTTTCCAAAGCGACTTCTCAAGGACACGGTCTATGGCGGTCTGACACGGCCTGCGACCGGCATGAGCACAGTCCTACATGATTGTGTGAATCAACGTAGGACTGTGCTCAGACTGTGCTGTTTGGATCTGGTGTTTTCAAATTATTTCAAATTCGAGATAGAATAATTCTGATTTCAGATTCGGATCACTGCGCTCTTGAATTAGTGATTATCCCCACGTAGACTCCAAAATAAGCTAAATTAAGGGAGTTGTTCCAAATGATATTGAGTCATATAATAACATTATATTCTCAACAGTAGCCTAGTAGGTGGAATTCAGTTACGTTTAGTATTGGAATTCCTATAAATTTCATAAGTTATTCTAATTCCTTGTATATGATAAGAGTGATCGATCAGAAAAATATTTTATGTAGCTTACATAATAATATACATTTTTCAACTTTAGAAATTTCTACTTTGAACTACAACTTTTACTAATAAATTATACATGACACGAACTGAAAAAAGTATGAGTAAACAAATGAATTGCTTTGAAATTTTTGTGTCAATTTTCAAAATCAACTTTATCCTGTTTCAACGCTTACGATCATATTTGATTCAATCAATACAAAGTCAATAAGTAAGTAAGTAACAATGAATAATCACAGTATAATAGTTGAAATCATTAATAAAAATCAACAGTCTTTGTTGAATAAAAGTGTTAACACCTATAGGATATTCTGAGTACCTAGCCTATAAAAGAATAGTACAAAATAATAAAAAATTCCCACTTACTTTCTGAAAACAAGTTAATAATCAATACTTTAATCTTATTAATAATTATTCCACTAGCTGATGTATTAAAATGATAGATTATAGATTATGTTTTTTCCATCACCTACAGTAGCTTAGATTGTTTTGAATTTATTTACAGAGTTATTTTAGGATTATGATAATTTTTTATCTACGGGTGTATTGAAAAATTCCTATTTCAGTTTTACAATTGAAATCGAAATGACTATCATTTCAAAACTGAATCTCAGAACCGTGTCGTAATGAACGTTTTTCGATACAGTCCAAATTCCACTTTATGATACATTCCTTGTTTCCTTTCGAAATCAGGTGATTAGAAGTAAACAATGTTCAACTAACCTCAAAATCAAAACTGCGACTGGGATTGAGTAGCCTACCAGTATTTTTTTGTTAATATTTAATTTACATATTTGAATATTCAACTAATGTGAATAGTCGAAAGTTTAAATAGTTTAATATACTACTAACTTTGTTAGTGAATATGTTAATAACTTTCACTTTTACAACAACTCTCACGATTTTGTTACTTGTTGAATGCGTTTGGTGGTTCTGATTGATATGTTATTTTTAACATATTTAACAAGTAATAAGTTGATTATCATAACAGTTCAAGTAGGATGAAGATAAAAGACGTTAAATAAACGACGGTATGTTGATTTTTATAATAGCATACACTTACAGATAGCTTGATACTGGTGGTCTATAGCTTGATACTGGTCTGATACTGATAACTACACTGGTGGTCGTAGATAAAATAGTGTATGCAACGGTTGTATTAGGCCTTTATAGCATCTCACCTCATGCTATAAAGGCTCCCATTATACAACCGTTGCATGAACTACTATTTTATAATCAATGGGATTATTATCATTGGGATTTTTAGGACTATAATCTACATCCATGTGACTGTTGGTATAAATTGGGAAATGCACATCTTTAGGAGAAATACTGTTGTACGAATCTCCATTGTAAATTATTATAATGAGAATAGCGATGATGACGACGTCTTGAAAATCAGAGTAACTTGCTAATAATGATCATTATAGTAATAGGATAATAATATAATCTTGATATCATAGTAACGACATTACAAAAGCATAGGAATATAGCATAATAGCATTTAATAACATAAGAGTATGGATAATAACATTTTTATCACTATTTTTGTAATAAAGGTCTTTAGCTTTGATATTTTCGTTCAATTAATTCTTGATCGCAAATAAACATATAATTATTATAGGAGGTCATTATTCTAGAGGTAAACGGCTAGAATTCCTTATATTTGAATGGAACCAAGTTTTGGAATGGAACCAGGCCCGAGATTCAAGAGATTGATTGATTGAATTCAAACTTGGTTTATTTTTTATTCTGAAGATCCTGCTTGATGAAATAATCAAGGATCCTAATTGAGCTGTAATTAGTAGGTACTTTGTTCAGACAGTAACTAGTCAATTTAAAACCATTCAAACTGAGTTCTGTTGAATCACAGATGGCAAATTACAAATTTTTTTCGAAATGCCTGATCTGATATTTTAAAAACCCCAATTTTGATTATTTTTGAGTTCACGCGGGAATTATCACTAATTGAGGGGCGCTGAATCCAAATCTGAACTCAAAATCCATCAATCTCCAATTTTGGAGATAGTAAGTAGTCGTGATTGAGCATTGCGCCAAACAGTCCGACACTAGTACGGTCCTATATGTGTGAATGATAGCGGTCTAAACAGTCTGCGCACGACACTAGTACGCCACTATATGTGTGAAACTGCACCGACACTTTCTTCCCCTTTAATGCAAGAAGGTCTCTTGAAATACAGTTCAATTTGCAAGGTTATTGAAGACAAGGTTTTGTAATAACCTTATTAATTTGATCAAATCCTTATCACTCCAATCATTCAAATACGTAAAGTTATAACAATAAAGTACTTATGAATGAATACTTGATGATTTAAATTCAAGCTAATCATCAAATGCGAAACAAGCCGATCATCGAAGGCGAGAGAAATCGGAAATTCGTAATTCTGCAACCTTTTAAAAGAAAAACTTAGATTGAATTCAGATAGTGTTGAGATTATATTAGATACAACCAATAGAAAAATGTGATGGCTAAATAGACAAACATTTGAGTTTGAATTTCTAAATAATGCGCAGATAAAATGAATATTATTTGCCAAATAGGCCGATTTCAACTTTCAATTCTTATCCCAGTCAGCTGTGAGCTGTATGCTTTCCTCGACAACATTAATAATTCGAAATATGTATCAATAATGATCAATGAAATAAACACTGTAGGGTACCGAAATTTATATCAAAATTCCAATTTCCATAGAAATTTGAAAATAAAGTGTTACATAGTTATATCGATTTGAAATAACGAAGAATATAGAGTCTAAAATTTCAAAGAAATTTATGAATGAAAGTCTTTAATATCACAATTGAAGCATACAGCTCACAAAAATGTACATCAACGTGAGTGATTTTTTTCAATAAACTCTTTTAAGAAGTTTCATTCCATGATTCTATCATTATTCATGACTCAGGTAAATTTTTCACTGGATTGAGTTGGATGAAACCTAATTTTTTGACCTTGCTTGGACTAGTTACACGAGTAGTTTCAGGTTCAGTGGTGCATAGGCCTATATATTAGCAGAGATACGATGTTTGTAGAATTTTTTAAGCTATCATTAATGAGTGCAAGCTAGTTCAAGATATCCATTAAAAATATCAATTAATTCATTCAAGATCTCTCTCTCTCTCTCTCAATGATTGAGTCAATAGAATAAGCGCTGTTGTTGGCGTTCTATACTAAATTATAATTTGAAGATAAGACAGAGTTGGGTTTGAAGCTAGGTAGACTGAACTTAAAGTCCGACACAAATACAAACAAATTACTCGAAGATGCTAGTGAGTAGGATAAGCTCGAGGAACAATTGAGTGGGTTCACAGTGGAGTTGGAAGAGCAAAAGTCATTGACTATTTGACGGCTCCTTTGCGTTGTTGCAGAGTGGGAGGAGGAGAGGCTCAAGCTTAGTAAGTGTTAGCGCGGCTTAATTTGCGTACGTCTCTACTCTAGAAACCACAATCTCGTCCAACAGAATCTTCTAACCATTTTTCTTCCTTTATTATTCGCGCACCTTAATTGCCTTATGAAAATTTAATTCAGATCTTGAGCTTTTTCTAAATAACTTTTTATACACAGTTTCAACCCACCTGAACTCTATTACTGTGCTCTTTTGTCGGAATCCACTACTGGTTTGTAATTTCGACCTGAGATGAAAATAATTCCTTCCGCACCATCCCCTTCTCAAACAGACCACAAAGCTAACCCCATCGCTTTTCAAAGCTGCACTGCAAAGCCGAAGTCAATCTTCGACATCTTTTCTCTTAATTTATTTCTGCAGCCCGAGGCAAGCGTTGCTCTTTGTGCACAATCGACGAGTCTCTCTGTTTCTCTAGGAGGCAAGATCGCGGATTATTAAAAACTTATTTGTAATAATATATTATTTTTTTTCATTGGAATAATGATGAGGGATGAAAAATGAAATATCATCTCATTACTATTTCTATTGTTTCTTACTTCTTTCCTTAGCTCAAAGTTCACAGTCTTACTTTCGTTACCTACAATCACCTATTATAAATAATAGTTATGTTGGTTCAATGGCTGGCTCTCATCGACTCAACGTTTATTATTCTCCTACTGAATTGAATGCTCCAAATTACCCTTTCTTTGAACCTCAGGATAAACTTGGGTTTATCGATGACTTTTCGCACACACAGATTAAAACTGTTAATTTCGAATCATTGCTTGGTGAAGCTGTAAGCTGGTTCTTCACAAAAGTCCTATTACAGAATAACACTTGATGTATGTAGATAGTAGATAATTTCGATAGTACAAAAAGACTGCTTACTCACTCTTACTGGTAACTAATAGGCATTTAAACGTATAGATACCAAAGTCACCTACGGATACCTAAGGTTTGTTTCGAAAGGGAAATAATATACAACAAAAGAACCCTGTAAAAAATATTTTTTATTCTGAGATTCTCGATATCACCCGAACCAAGCTTGTATTTTTTTTCTTAGAACAATTCTGAGGTTTCAATCAAACATAACTATTATGTGTGAGGTATTGGGCACACGGTGATGGTGGTTCCTTAGTGATCATAAGGCCAAAACACTTTGGAGTGCTCTTGAAATGGAGACCAGTATATCTAACCTGATACATATTGCCGAAAAGGATCCTACCCTAAAGGTAGTTGAATCCTTAATAAAATTCATTGGCATTTTTTCATGCATTATCATGTAAGAGACCAAGTAAAGTTTTAAACAGTCGATGGGATCAAACTATCACATCAGGTTCATTATTTCAAGAACAATAATGGTTTGCAGAGACATATAATCTAGAATGCTTTGTCACTGGTAAAGGGATATTACTTTCAGTCTAGGTAAGGCTTCTTTACTCTCAAAGACTCAATCATAGACGTATATTGAACTTATTTCCTACCAACTTCTTGCACGCTATTTTCCGTACTTTATATGCACTTATACAGTATATTCCAACTGATATTGCGTTCAAATTTGAGTGTGGTGCCTGATTGGAGCCAGCTCTTTACCTCAAAACGTTTTTAGAAAGTCCATTGGTCTGTGTCCTCAGTGAGTTTTGGGTTTGTCTGATCTCTGTGTTACCTGGGAAGGCAGCGAAGGAATGAATGCGAATAGAACGACCTCACATGATAATTTATGTAAGAGTTTGACTTCAGTGAGCTACTGAAAAGCTTTGTGACATGAGTAGTATCTCTCTTGAAAAACCAGAACACGAACTGCTTTGGAGGCGAGTCAGTACTTCAAATATTGACAGACTTTTGCCACATAAAAGAAGTTTTGTGCATAAAAAGAGCTTTTCGGGGAAGTAGTAGTCCTTTCATTACAGGAGCTCCGTATAACATAGCAATGCGCGTTTTTGTACTGTCCATGGTCAAAAAAAAAGTTCAGCAGAAGTCAAGTCTTGGCACTATCATATTTATCGTACCGGCAGTTACGTTGTTGTAACTATACCTATTATGTAACTATACCTATATGTAAATACATCAATAATGAATCAATAGATGAATGGAGTTAGAGAATAAATCAGTAATTAATTATAGTTGGATTCATCATGGTTTTACTTCTTGCAATGATCAATGTTGATAACGTATAGGTCTATTCGAGAAGAAAGTTCAAATAATGAGATGAATTTTTCAGGCTTTGTCTCCCACTTGACATTGCCAAGACCTCCTCGAAAGTACATTTGCTCGAGTATGAGTCTTCTTTCTCATGAAATCACTTTCTTGCGCATTTGTCAGGCTTTTCTCCCCCTTGTCTCCCACATCAAGCGAGTTCTTTTTTCAAGAAATACCATTTCTTTGCTGGAGCGCAGTGTATGTGTGGGTGTATGTTCATGAACGTGAGTCACGTAATCCTTCATTTCTCTCATTGAATCCTCAAAACTTGCAATCTCATTCTTCGATTTCAATTACGATGCATCTATTCGTCTTGAAAACACCGTCATCTTCAAAGATCACGTGATAAATCATACACAATTTATCCGATTTAGAAAGAGTCGTGGAAATGGTGAACGCTTATGACTCCTTTTTTTACATTGACCATCATTTAAATAGTTCAATATTAGTACCAAGATGTTGAGAGATTAATTCTCCTAGTTTCCATGATTTAGCCTATTGTATATATAGCCTATTAGCCTGTTCTAGAGGTAGCCTATTGTACTCGTATTTTGAACATCTCACACTCATAGTGTATCCTGATAGTACTCTGATAGATTAGGCAACGATGTTCAAATCTTCAAGAAAATAACACTGACGGGAGATTAATCGTAATTTCTCTAGAGTCTAGATGATTTTTAGAATTGGCGAATGGCTGTTATCAATGCTTAGCTCTGTCAGAATCTTCTGATTTCTGTCTGCGAGAGCGATAAGATGAGCTACGGCTGCTCTCGACTTAATATGCTCTCGAAGACCGCTCGCCGACTGTCATAACAAAGCTGAGCATTATTAACAATCGATTGCCTACCGCTACTTTTTATTTCAATTCTTCCAGCTATACTCAACATAGAAATATTTCAACTATACTCAATATTTCGAAAAATTCTTCCAGATACAATATTCCGATTCTTCAACAAGTTGAGAATAAAGTTTACTTGCAATATATTGACTAATGTAATTTTGATTTATGAAAGCCAATGTAATTGATTCATCACTTTATTCAAAGAGTATCAAGTTCTTCCATTTTCTATTCTATAGAAACTGTATATCTTGTTCCATCTCTATTCACTGTATATTCTTGCTTTGAGAAAAACAGACTAAAAGTTTTAAATTGATTATTTTTGTAGTAGTGAAGATGACATTGTGGTTATTAAGACCTCATATATGATCCATATTGGATAAGAAGAATTGACTTTATCATAATCACAAATGTATTAGATAGATTATCGAAACCTATCTACAACATCATCGATCTCTGGTATACTCTGTTTGGTTCTGAGTATGGGAAACTTGAATTCCCCAACCAGTGATGAATCTGCCATTGATCAAGATCTTATCACACGGTGAACTGGAACATTCTCGTAGGCTCATTAACGAACATTGAGCAACCTAACACTTTATCAACTTCCGTTTCTCCTCGCAGTCTAGGAATCAGGATAATTCCCTCATATATATAATATGGAGTTTGAAGATAACCTCAAGTTTGATAATCAAATTTCACTTAACCATCACACACGTCCTAACTTGATGCTCCCTCACATCGAAAGCAGCGGTGCTGCCAGAAGGAATAGTTGAGTAATGTAGATGAAAAAAGTTCTTGATCTTAGAGTTTTGAGTAGTAGCTCATGACTTAATTAATATTGAAGGATAGTAATAAGAATGAAAGTGAACTTTCACAATAAAAGAGTTTATTGAATATTTGACTCACAAAGGTATTTGTATTTCAAAAGAAGAGATATTGTCAAATCATTGATTTATTACAAAATCGAGTTACCGGTTTCGGTTGCTACACCATTATTAATCTCTTGTAAACTCTGGAATTTGAAGAGTTTTCTCTGGAGTTCACCAAATATTGATAATAGTGATACAGAGAGCGGTATCACGATTTTCTAATAAATCAGTGGTTTTAAAATTTCTTGTAATTCATTTAATATGGATATCTTCCACATCATGACCTTCACAACTACTGATCAAGTATTTGTAATTATTTTATTTTGTATTTCCTACGAAATCTGATGTATAATAAAAATATTGACAATTAAATTCGAAAATAATAATTTGAAACAGTAATAAAAAAATTAAAGCTAACTGAATGTACTCACTACTCCTTTTTCATAATGTTCCAGGTGGAAGAACGACCAAGACAAGGACAAGGGCCGTAAATATCCTGGAAATTTCTTGTCTGCAACATTGAAAAAGGTAACTTTCTATGGTTTATCAATCGTCCAAAAATATTATTTCAAGGATGAATTCTTATTGACCTAGATATTCAATGAGTTATGCTTCTAATACTGCTTAATAATCTACCTGATACATCTACGACAAAATTATAGTAAGAATTTATTTTTTGTGAGGTAACCTGGAGCTGATTTGAAGTACAGTACCTGATACTCTAAAGCATGAATGTATCCGAGATTGAGATTCTCTAATAAATAAATTATTCTCAAGATTGCTTTCTTGAAACTGACCTTTCTTCGTTGAAACCGACTGAAAAGGGAGAAATTTGACTCTCATACAGAAGTTGACTGTATTTCTCTCAACTTATCTCAGTTGAATCTGACTTGTATCACTAATCACATCTTATAATATATTTCTTGTATTTCACTCCTCATATCTCCTTATGACGGATCTATCACATCTTTAGAATTGGATTCAAGAAGTAGAAGTAGATTTAGTCATCGGAAGAAGCTTCTGGAAGAGATCAGGAGCCCACTTGAAATGTCAACTGGGGAGTTTGGGACCCGAATAATCTTCTTTGAATACAGATGAATTCAAATGCAAATTGGCAGCATGCAGCAAACTACAATCTGATTCTATAGTATTTCCATGTTCTACGGGAATTTGAAGGATATTTGAAATGTAATAAAGAAATAAGACTCGAATTGCATGTGAATGAAGGGAAATGAAATGAGATAAAACTATCCTTTATTAGGCGGAGTTAGGACTAGGAAGTCCTTTCTACCACTCAACCTTAAAAAAGGGAGAAGAAACAGAAGATGAGTACGTACGATTATGAGTCATCAAATACCAATAATTATTATTGTATTGTTGTGTCCCAATTTTAGAGCAAGAATAAAAGTTCAAACGAAAGAAAAACTTTATCTACATGTTTTATAAATTTCAAAATGACAATTTCATAATAATCAATCAAAAAACTCTATTTTCGATGTCCCCTCAGCTTGACTGCGGATCAAAATTCTGTTAACAGTCGTCGTTTGTTGAAAGTACACTTTGAAAATGAGCCATCAAACGAATAATAATTTAAGACATTTCACTCATTGAAATTTTAAGATTATTTTTTCTAATTAATTTATTGTCATGCAAAGAATTCTAAGGCCAAAAGAGAAAATATAAAAATAGATAAGGTAAAAAGGGACAAGTAAAGATAAAAAATCAAGTTTAAAGGAGACTATCTTAAGGAGGACAAGTTGAAAAAAGAAAAGGTAAAGAGAGAAAAGGCAAAGGTAGAAATGTGCCCCCGTTACTTTAGTGGAGTACAGCATTACTGGAGTGGATATACAAAAATCATCAAGAAAGTAACAGAATTAGAAGCAAGCCGTTGGCAAGCGGAATACAAATGCAATTGGCTGCATTCAGAATTGGAAATTTGATTAATCAGGCCGCCTTTGCGACTTGAAAGAAGAGAAGGAAGGGGAAATGGTAAAGAAGGGATGGAGGGGAGAGAGGCTTTATTTTCAATTCAAACGGAACGTCTACCCCTGTCCACCCCTCCTTGCCTTAATGAATCATAGGAAGGCGTTTTACAGTGAATGGAACTCGAGGTGGACGGAATTCACTCTCTTCGCGCGTACTTCTCATCTCATTCCATTACACTGGTGAAATAGACAGGACCACAAAAAACTTTATTCACGAGTAAAAAGGAGAGGACCGAAGCTATTCTGAATTTTATAATTTAGACAGTCTTTTCACTGGAGTCAAGCTCATCGTTTTCTTGGAATTCGACTTGAGCTCACTAGATTATACTGTGTTAGCTTCGAATAAAGTTAGACAGGTATCGTCTCTAGCGGAGGAAAATTTCTACAACTTCAACTAGAAAGCTATTCAAACTCAGAATAATTATTATAATGCGGAAAATTTACAATTACAGGGTTGAATCCTTTTCTTCAAACATTTTACACATTCATGTGTAGACTTTGGACATTTTAGTTACATAGAATAATAATTCACAATAGTGAATTTCAAAGCTTCTACTTATTGTGTAACTCCAGTATTTAGTTTCACTTCAATATATTTGATAGTTTGCGATGATTTTCTACAAGTATCATCACGGTGTATTATTTTATTTGCTAGTTTGTGATAATTGTTTCACAACTTTGCTTTCGTTTGTTTACGGTCAATTTTATTATTGAACTCCAATATTTTTGCTAGTTTGTTATAATAATGCCAATTTCACAACTTTTGTTATGGTCAGGACTAAAACATAATTTGTCCATTTATGTATTTTCCTACTTCCCAATTCCCTACGTGTAACTTATATAAACCGATCTGGGTCCGTAATCTTATTTCTTATGTCTGTGCTGCGTGGAGGCTGGATATGCTCTGGCTGACACCTATGAAGCTCAAAACAAACTGTTACCATGTGCTCGCGCGTTGCATTGAGCGTCAGTAGTACGACCTGGGCTCGAACCAATTTCGGTAGATTTGCATGTATATGGTCGCAATGACAGGGGCATGGCTGCGGTGTGTGGGGGTGAGAGAAGGGGGATATTTGCATTTGATATGGACCCGGTGTGTGTGGGAGGGGGAGAAGGATGCAAAGCGGCACACAGATGTCAACACGCACACGGGTGCTGGGTGCATTCAGGTGTCTCTGTTCCACTATTCTAATTGCACGCTACAATAAACAGTTGGGCACAATTCCACTTTCGCACCACACAAGCATCACCAGTCAACGCACTGCAATGCCATCGCCATCTTTTTCATCTCACTTGACCGACAACCCACATTGACCCCTGTGACATCCTTTCTATCGGAATTGGTTGGTGAAAGCCGGGTGATTAGTGAGCCAAGTCCAATGATGACCTTGGAGATTGGGGATGCCAATTATCCTTTTAACGAATGATACTTCAAGATATTTAGCCTATCCTAAAGTCTGATTATCTAATGAAGGTTTCTACAGACCAAGAAATTGAATTTGGAAGAAAAATTATTCTTTTGGTGAGGAAAACTTTCTGTTTTCATGCGATATAGAAGAAATAGTTGTTATACGAAAAAGTTGAACATGTCGCTCTGAATGTTTAATGTTACAAATAGTTATGATAAAAGGATTGGAGAAAATTTAAGCGAGTTTTCTTTTATATAATAGCCAAAATGAACCTCCTGGAAATCACGATAACGAATGTTATCATTCATTGAATTTGTATCGATCCTATTATTTAATATAACTTGAGTCTGATGGTTGGCTAATCCACGAGTCTTTCTCCTCTAGTAAAAAATATAAAAAAGTGTTATCTCCTCTAGTGTTATAATACAAATAATTCTAACGTACCTTACAAGGAGTCATAATGCATGATAGTTGAATTGAATTGTAAATGCATTTATTCATGAAATGTACAAAAACATCAGAATAGTTTCACACAATACAATATAATATTGTAAAAAATAAGGTTACAACATAATAATTATTTTCACAATCATAAATTACAATAATAAATACTACAGACTCTAAATTTTACTTTTTAATCATAATCTAGCTGAAATAGACTCATTATTGTTAACCAAACTTATTTAATTTTGAGAGTGAGCTTAATAAATTAGTTTTTGTGCTGGAGAATGTTGTGATGGTATTTTTGCTAGTCAAGTATCATTGTTAATATTGATCTATTGGTTGATTCAAAACCAGATGCTCTATCTCTTGACCTAACCGAAAAAATGTCAATTGAAGAGAGAATTTTATTTTTGAATGGCTGGCTGGGAATTAATAAAGTAATTAGAATCTGCTGTGGAATGTGCGTTGAGGAAATCCAATAATTGAGATCGGTGGCGCAGCAGAAGTGAAGGCATGAACTCCATGGCCTGCTGGCATTATTATTTGGCTGAACAGAAAGGATGAGCTGGAATTGCTTTGTTATAACGCCACTGCAATACCATGGAATGAAACTGGTTTCAATGACTGGGATTCCATGGTCAGGCCTTCAACAAATTTCAACTTTTCGCCGCATTCAGGAATTCGAATTGTTATAATGATAAACAGGATTACAATAGATGACATGGAAAATGCTATTGTTTGGTTTGCGTAATGAATATCCATTATTCTCCATTTTGTACACATCTGTTCGCCCAATATATCTGTTGACCAATGCGCCTATGTAATAAGAGAATTTCAGCTTTAACTAGGGCTCTATAAAAAGGGGGTAGACGCACGGTCCGCCATTGTGTGGTCAACTTATAGCGCCAGGTTTGAATTCATTCAATTCGACAGTCAAACATATTATGATTAATGATAAAAATTATGTTAGAAAAAAATAATACACACTTCACAGAGCATGGAATTTCCAGTCTGGCAATTTTAAGTCAAAATTTTAATCTTGATTCATCTTCCTGCATCTGGCAAATTTGTATTTTTTTTATTTCAGTTTTATGATAAAAATGGTTATATTTTTTTGCAATTTGATGCTAAGCAACATGAACCATTTTATATGAAAAATAAACCACCAAGATTTCAAAACAATAACTTAATTCATTTGCTCAACTTGATAAACATCTGTTCATCATCACTATCATCAAAAGTATTTATATGAATTCAAACCTGGCGCTAAAAGTTGACCACAGAATGGCGGACCGTGCGTCTACCCCCTTTTTATAGAGCCCTAGCTTTAACGTGCTGTCGGTAACAAAAAAAAAGATGAATAGAGTAAAATTGTATCAAGCTTTAGAATATCCAGTAATCATCAACCTCAAATATCATTTTTTGAATCCACAGAGAGGAGATATCTGTAATTGTTTAAAATAAAGTAAAATTATTCAAATCATTAATTCAATGACATGAATTCTCCTAAAAAATTTCAGTCTCAGTTTCAAATTATATGTTACTTGAATTAAAGTTACTACTAAAATATCATATAATATGAGGCTTTGTTTGACATAAATATATTGCCTCTGGTCGTTTTCTATATGTTCTATTTCAAATTAATATTGCAGACAAATTTGGCGATTGGTGAATGACTATTATCAATGATCAGCACTGTTAGGACAGTTGGTAAGCTGTTTTCGGGCGCATATCGACTCAAGAGCGAACATAGCTTATTAGTTCGCTCTAGAAGACCGCTTTTAGACTATCCAGACCCAAGGTTGTTAGAGACATTTTCTAATAAACTTGATCCAGACCTCATTATAACATTTTATTATCCGCCAATTATGGAGACATCTGCTATATCTTGTCTAATCAGAAAAATATAATCGCTTGGAGAGCTATTCTACCACCATTTATTTCTGCTAATGGTTATCTATATTGTGGGAATTCATATTGATCCTCAACCATAGGATATAATCACTTATCATGATGCAGTGATACCATACGTATAATTTTATTCGTGTCGGATTAGAGGATATTAGCGTGGCTCGAGTCAACACATGCCTCATGTAGTCCATTAATTTCGAAACCCACTGAAATACAATCCTTCCCATGTGTGTTACATATCAGGTTTCTATTTCAAGTGGGATTAGGAGGCTTCAGCTCCCATCTTCGTCTGTTTAAAATTGATTCAGATAGAGTCCAGCGAGATGCATCCAATTCAATCATTCTAACCCAGATACGATGTCCTGCAGTCTCATTCAAATAATATTCTTATGGGTTTATTCAATTATATTTATCAAGACGCGGGCTACATTAGTTACTTTATCTGATTTCCTTTATTCATCCTGTCACTTTATTTCTCATAATAACATTATAAAGACTACTGTGTTCATTGGCTTTTGATGAAAAAAGAGTTGACCAGAGACTGATGATGATGGAACAACCAAAGCCGGTATCACGATAAATAAAAATTTGAATTTCATATATTCTTAGTTATGGATTCTTCAAGTTTTTCCATCAATATGGATAACTACCACAAAATCACACTTACGACAACATATTGTGTGAATAAAATTACCATTATGGAATACGATGCTGTTTATATTATTTCCTCCATGCAAATTCCAAAAATGTATCCAATGGCCTACAACGATATTAAAATTTGATTTTGAAACTCGACTATTATGATGCAATTGATTTATACTCAGTTGATCGAGTGTTTAGAGCAGATTCAAGGTTTTACATGTTATTATTCTCGTGAACGTTTTCAATATTTTTTGGGAAAGACTGAGACAAAAGTTATCATTTAAAATCTATGAGAACCGCATTTTAAAGTGAGTTAAAAGGATTATAAGACCTAAAAGAATTAATTTTCACCAAGCACTCGGTGAACAATCATAGATCAATATAATAATCAGGAATACTCTGGAAGTGTTCAGTGTTCCAGGGAGTGTCTCAATAATACAACGTATTAAAAATTAAATTCCTCTCTAATGAATAAATATTCGATTTTACTGTACGGTATAAAAGTTGAATAGATTATAGAAGGCAAATTTAAGTTTCCATTCTACTGCCAGAGCAAGGCAACTAGTATAAAAGAGGTGTTGAGAATGAGGTGGAGCGCACATAAGAGAAATAGAGAAGTATATTAGCATTAAAGTTATGGAATATGCCCCTCGCCGAATCATTGCCACCAGTTCTGCTTTTAAATAAGGATGAGTGTCACGTAGAGCCCGAGGACCGCCACAATTCATCATCATTTATTACCCCACATTTTCTTCCAATAAGACCGCCAGCAAGGCTTTTCCTTGCTCTCCCCCTCCAACCTACATTACTTCCGCCCTCTCTAAAGACTACCTTCAACTCACTCACTGGAGAACCACTCAAACTTTGGAAAACTTTTTTAACACTGAATGAACCGAAAATTAACATTGCCGCTAACTTCTGTGGAATACTGTACCTAACAGTACGGTACTGTAACAACACATAGAAAAATGTAGTATTGGTGGTCATGCGATATCACAGAACCAATAAGTGCCATGGAATCTGTTTATCGCTCCTGCAAGAAAATTGAATATTCCTATGATAAAAATATGAAAATAGTGGTGCCACTCTTTGATAAATTGATAATAATTATGATTCAAGAACTTCTAGATTCAATACAAAAAACATAAAATTAGTACATGGCTAATCAATTATTTCAGAAGCCACTGAATAATCCAATCAACTCTATTGGACAAATAGATTAATTTTTACTGCTGATTTAACAAGAGATTTTTTAATTGCAGATTCTTCTTACGAGCTATCAAACCTTTGTATTATACTGTACTATTATAATCTCCAATTATAATTTGGTACAAATAATACATTTCTCATTATTCATAATGTAGTATGCTATGTTCCAAAAACTGTTTATTCTTTCTCGTGTATAATTTTATAGTACGAGCAGAAGATTGGAATTTGTTTATAATATTATAAATTTATGCAAGAACTCATAATAAGATTATGGCTATTATGATGGGTATTTATAATCAATCTATCATTTCATTCAATATTCATTTTTTTATGTCCATTGGAGGTCACTGAAGGTTTCCTGCTGACTCGAACTTTCCATTTTTTTTATAATGGAGAACAAAATCCAGGATTGCCTCTGTATATCTCCTGGGTGCATAGGCCTACTATTTTGCAAAAAAATTGAAAGCGACCACCCAAACTCCGTCATGATTAAAATTTTCACTTGGTACTGGGTATTGGTCTCTCGTTGAGGGTGATCCATCAGTGAACGTGATGTTAAGTCACGAACACTGTGGACTGCTCTTGGATCGGTATTTGATCAGGTTCCATTGGCAAGGTGGAACTACCCATAAGAGGCTCCACATCATTAAAAAACCATAAGAATATCATATTAAAATTTTGTTTCATCTTATCAAAATTTTCCAAAAATGCGAAGCAATTCCTCTCACCCCTTCCCCTGATTTTAATTCGACTTTCTCCACGCCATCACTCAGATTGTTTGGATATTGACAACGAAGCACAGCGTATATTATACATCTCTACTGCTGGCAGAGTCGTGATTCATTTTCTTCAAGGGCCAAATTCAATTAAATCGCGCTGTATCATCTGATGGAATAGACTAGAAGTTCTCCTGGAATGGAAATAGGGCTGAGGTTTGGTGTGTGTGCGGTTTGATGAGAAAAGGTTTCATTAAGTGTCGGTCGGTGCAGTGACGCCACCGCACCGCATACGAAACGCCAACCGCGTATGTGTGTGCGCGTGTGTGAGTTTAGACAAGTCGCCTCTGTTCTGTCCAACTACTATGCATGCCAGACCTCCACAACTGCCCGCTGAAATTCTGGTGCTGTGTCCATTCTGGTCGGCCTTATACGCTCACAATCTCACAATTATCATTGTGAGCCAGCTGAATACTATTCTCCCGCCACACTCCTGACTGGATGAGATAATATTCCAAACTCAACTGCTAACCTCATTGTAAACAAGCCGGTGATGTCCACTACTGTTTTATTAAGTTTTCTTATTGGGTATGATAATTGAAATTATTTTAATAATTGTTAAGTCCCAAAAATGAAAAGTTAATTATACTCGATTTGCTAAGTGAAAACAATTTCAAAAAATTAGTTTCTTCCCTATGAATGTATAAATTCCATTTAGCTATGAAGGTAAAATTATCATTGGTTATGGAAGCGGAGTGGAAAAGACCTCGGGGTTCCTTATTATTAAAAGCCATACATACGCTAGATAAAATGAATAAAATATATTCTTAAAGCTGATTTGTGATTTCCCAGTTACTCGAACATACTATTTTGATAACGGTTTGAATATAACGTCTATTTGCAACTTTTAATATTCAACTGATTCGAAGGAATAGATTCCCCTGCTTTTCATCTTCTTCCCAAATTCTCATCTATGTATTTCCATCTGTATTTCATGAGACATGAACTGTGAAAAGCATAGAAAGAGATACTGATCATCCTTCATATCCAAATACTATACAGATGTATTTGGGATTGGTAAAGTACACTTAATGCTTGCACTTAATAATTCAAAACATCCTAATCATTGTTGCTAAAACTCCAATAAGAAATATAGACAAAATTCTAATGTATTCCACTTATTAAATGAGTAGATTATATCCAAATTCCTAGAAAATCAATCAACAGGAGTATTATTTAAATTGGATTATTCATGTTTAATATTGGAGTGCTGTCAGAAACACCCTAGAGACTCTACTTCTCATGAGAGCCCACACACACACACACACACACACACACACACACACACACACACACACACACACACACACACACACACACACACACACACACACACACACACACACACACACACACACAAAGTCTAGATATCAAGTGCGTCTCCAAGTAACTGAGTTTCTTTTTTGCGGATGATGCTCACATAAGCATTTTAACTTGTGCGTGGGCAATTGATGATGAGTACGAAGGTGATTGATGAGGTGAAAAACAACCATGCCTACTGGGTTTCGAACCCTGACCAGCGGCAGCGCTAGCGGACTGAAGGTTGCGACGCCTCAGCCCACTTCGGCAACCGGAACTATACAGCTCATCATCTTAGCTGAGAATTTTTCAGAAATGGTATAAAACTGGAAAACATAGCCGATTACAAAAAAAGGACTAAAAAAAATTCGCTTGTTTGGAGATATCTTTCAAAAGAATTCCACACTAGTGGAGTTAATCGTTTATTAGGCTAGGAGCTGGGAAAGTGGTAGCGACAGATAAGAAGAAGAAAAAGAATAAGAAAAATGAGAAGGAGAAGGAGTTGAAGCAAAAGATGAAGCTCTAAGCCGGCAACATACTGCAGTAAAGGCGGTGCGGTGCGCCCATAGCTGCATTGCAAGAGTGCTCCCTGGCTGAGATGAGACGTAGCCCCGCCGCAAGGTCTGGCCGCATATAAATCAATGCCTGGTTGGTTGGCTGCTGCGATGCGTGTGCTCTGCTGAGAATTCATCTAGAACGCGATTAGCCGACAGATAAATCTTGCCAGTGAAGAAGCATTTGGGTGCACTTACACTACTTTACACTCACACCAGCACATAAGTTCGACGGTGGAAAACGACCGACCCGGGACGCAAAAGCGCGCTCTCTTGCTCTTGCTGCTGCCACTGCAAACTGCTGACGCCGATTATGCTGCTTGCGAACAATGTCACACGTTCAGACAACCCAAGATTCTTAGACACAGTGTCTTAGATTCTGTGTCTAAGAATCTTGTGTCTAAGAATCTTGCAGACAACCAGCCATCTATTGGTTGAGCTGAACATAGTTGCCAGCAGCGTGCATTTCACTTTACATTGAAAAACTGCTATTCTGCAAAAATTTCGACCATTCTTCCTGTCATTTTGTATATAACATACAAAAAGACTTTTTGTATATAACATACAAAAAGACAGAAAGAAATTTGGTCGACATGAAATTAAAAAGTCGAAATTTTTGCAGAGTAGCAGTTTTTTAATGTAAAGTGAAATACACTCTACATTTGAAATTAGTTGAAGTTTGTATTTGAACAAATTAAGAAATTTTATGATTTCTTATCCAGTTATAACCCTTATTGTTGAAAAATTGCGTTTTCTAGCATATTTTTCCAATTATCTCAATAACCGTTGAAGTTACAAACTTGGAACTGATTTCATTGAATTCCTCAGAGACTGATGATGATGGAACAACCAAAGCCGGTATCACGATAAATAAAAATTTGAATTTCATATATTCTTAGTTATGGATTCTTCAAGTTTTTCCATCAATATGGATAACTACCACAAAATCACACTTACGACAACATATTGTGTGAATAAAATTACCATTATGGAATACGATGCTGTTTATATTATTTCCTCCATGCAAATTCCAAAAATGTATCCAATGGCCTACAACGATATTAAAATTTGATTTTGAAACTCGACCATTATGATGCAATTGATTTATACTCAGTTGATCGAGTGTTTAGAGCAGATTCAAGGTTTTACATGTTATTATTCTCGTGAACGTTTTCAATATTTTTTGGGAAAGACTGAGACAAAAGTTATCATTTAAAATCTATGAGAACCGCATTTTAAAGTGAGTTAAAAGGATTATAAGACCTAAAAGAATTAATTTTCACCAAGCACTCGGTGAACAATCATAGATCAATATAATAATCAGGAATACTCTGGAAGTGTTCAGTGTTCCAGGGAGTGTCTCAATAATACAACGTATTAAAAATTAAATTCCTCTCTAATGAATAAATATTCGATTTTACTGTACGGTATAAAAGTTGAATAGATTATAGAAGGCAAATTTAAGTTTCCATTCTATTGCCAGAGCAAGGCAACTAGTATAAAAGAGGTGTTGAGAATGAGGTGGAGCGCACATAAGAGAAATAGAGAAGTATATTAGCATTAAAGTTATGGAATATGCCCCTCGGCGAATCATTGCCAATTATCTCAATAACCGTTGAAGTTACAAACTTGGAACTGATTTCATTAAATTCCTCAGGTAATTTTACATAGAATTTGATCATTTTACAACCTCATTAGAGCCTTTAAAAAATTTTAAAAATTAATATTTTTTGAAAAATCTCAATTTTCAGCCATTGATATCTCAGTAACAAAGCGTTTCTGGGGGTTGGTCCCACGGAACTTTTTTGTCTACTTGGTGTAAGGAATCAGCCTGGGAAGTATTGCACATTCCTCCTGAAACACCCTGTATATGCAGCTATAATGTGTAAAACGAATTCAATTTCTGATCCGCATGATTTTCGTATTAGAAATATAAGAAATTTATAAGAAAATAATTAAATTATCTTGTTCAGATTGTTTTCAGATCTGTCAATAAACCGTTTTTGGTCAAATAGTATTTTAAATGATTGAGATTTCCCATTATGAATAACAATAATAGTATTATTCTTACCAATTTCGATGAGAAAAAATGGAAATAATATTATTGATTTCAAAGTAAGAGGTATTTTAGAGCAGTGCAGTTTTTAAATGCTTTGGATCGAAACGTTACACTTTAATGTGGAAAACTATGATAATGCCATTAGAGCAATAATCACTGTAGGCCTATGTTATATATATTTTTTGTTTCAGGTTGGGTAATGACTTATAGATTATAGATTGAAAATATGAGTTCATTCATTTTCTGTATTGCATACAGTATTTTATTGATCGAGTCATCGTATTTTATTAGAGTCTATGTGTTTCTCAAGAACCGCGTATTCAATTCAGATCATAGAACGGAATCTAATTTTTTTATCAATAATTTTTTGGTGAGGAATGAAGGAAATTAGGATATAGTTAGAGAATACCATGATATGGACAAGGTCTCCTATCAGCAAGGTGATTTTCAAAATTATTTTTAAAGGATTTTCAAATTCATTTTTGTAAGTATTCGTTCTACAACGAGATTGAATTTATTATTATTATGTAGGCCTATCTAAAGTTTAATATGTATATCCATAATATAAAGTGATTAATATATCAGTTATTTACTTTTCTAATCTATTGCAACTTTCAATAGTAAACAAACGGATGGTTACGAGCACAAAAATTAGAAGAATGCACTGAATTATTCTTATATCAACATACTTTTTTATTGTTCTATAAATTTCGCTAGCTGACATCAACAAAATGGAGCACTCTCTAAACCTCCACCACACACGTTTATTTTGTGTGTTGTTCCAGCATGGAGTTCCAATGCTATCAATGATATTGACGTTCTAATTTATGTTCCGCGCGGACGCAATAGGGCCATCTCATTATTGAAATAGACTGTAGATATGATCATCTAGTCACCATCAAACTCTATTATACGGTATCTATAACAATTTTTCCCAAGTTTAAGCCGACCGAAGTTTAGTCGCTTGAACTCCAGAATTTTTATGATACTGTTCATTCTCATGATTACCATAGGCTATCAAATTTTATCACCCAATATAAATAAATTATAACGAGTTATTACGTATTTCAAAGCCGCAACAAAGCGAGATGCGAATACTGCTTTGCAAAAATAGAGAAGGGCGGGTTCGTTGTGAGCCATACTTTTCCTTTCAAAATAAATAATATCTAGGGTAGACTCTTCCTGAATGCAGCCATTTCATTTATGTTTTATAGGCTATTAGTGTCATTTATGCTGAGAAGGGGGTGAAACTTTAAAGCAATTTTTGTGATGTTATCTCATTCACAATTTGATTTATGTGTAGAGCATCCTCAAGTAACCTTACAGACTCTGGCCGACTGAAACGAACTCTTGAAATAAGGTATAGGGTTCCCATTACAATGGATAAACATTTGTGCAATAGTTACATTGATTATATTACTATGATACGGATAAGTTATGATTATTAAAGGATATATCTATTTTACCATATGAATTAAAATTCTCACATTTTTTCAAAATCTCAATCAATATACAGATAATAATTATGAGAGCGGCTATGTATCTATTGTCGATCACAGTACAGTAGATAAGTTTATAAAACTATATCTATACATTTCAATATTTTCCTTGTGTGCTGGAATAAGATGCCTTGAGCTCATGATAGTAATTGAAATAAGAAAGTTAATCAGTTGCATAAATAAAGGTATACTATCAGAAACGCGCCAGCGTCAGCGTACATATAGTCAAATAATATGCTATAATATGGGCGTCAGCTGACAGCGTAGTAGCGCTGCTATCTAGTGGCACGACTCCAAAAGAGCCCAGTTCCCAAGGTTCGTATAGAGTACTACTAGAGGCAATCTACAGACTAACTAATAGTAGTTAGTCTAACTAATAGTAGTTAGTCCAACTAATAGTAGTTAGTCCAACTAATAGTAGTTAGTCTAACTAATAGTATTTAGTCTAAGGTATAATCTTTCTAAGCAAAGAAGACCCTCTGGCAAGATGAGAAAATGACTCCAGCTCGGTCAATATTGGTTAAAAATCTATTGATCTGGTCTTAATCGTAAGAAACATTCTGATCTATAATTTGAGACCAGATCAATATTTTGTAAACCAATATTGGCCGAACTGGTGTCATTTTCTCATCTTGCCAGAGGGTCTTCTATGCTTGGACCGACTATACTACTAACCTTGGCCAGTTCCCACTTAAAAGTATAGTCGCTCAATTCTAAGCCTGTGTGCGGTGTAGTTTCAAAACTCTCCCTTCAGTATTTTTGCTTGGCGATAAATTATTGCAGTAATATCCTCATAGGTGGTGATTTATTGATTTATTTTCTTAGTTGAACAAGCAACAATATTATTAAATTAAAAGACAAGATGCGTTCAAACCACTGATTTATTCAAAAATCGAGTTATCGGTTTCGGTTGTTACACCATTATCAATCTCTGGTAAACTGATGATGGTGTAACAACCAAAACCGGTATCTCGATTTTTCAATAAATCAGTAGTTTGACAACAACTTGTCTTTCCATTTAATATGGAAAACTACCACGTACAATATCACATTCACAACTACTAAAAAAGTTAACAATATTATTCTTGAATTCGCTTATGCTGGAAATTTTTATACTCTTTCGATGTTTTCACCTTTGAAGTGAGGAATTTATCACCTATCCTATTCTTCACGACAAATAACAATTTGAATTGAAAATTATATTGGATTCAAATCGACGTTTCCAGAGAAAATCAGGACAATACATAATTTACACGCTGCTCTATCAGAACACTAGTCAAATAATGGAATTCAACGCCATCCTTCTTCTTTTCCTTCAATTTTCCACATTAAGAAATAGTGAGATTTTCTAGTAGAAGATGATGATGCTACACGTGGTGAATAGTAATACGCTGTCATATCAGAGCATCTACTCACCTTATTATTCAAATACGACTTGAAAACTCATTTTGATAGTTCCAGACCTTAGTTAGTTCAGAGAATGTTTGGATGCTTATGTTTGGTATGCTTATGCTTGTGTGCTTATGCTTTGGTTTTTATGCTGGTTGGTATGGTGCAAGGCACTAGTAACGACTCTTGTATTGTATCGTAATATTATATCTTTTTAAAATAGGGTGAAATACAAATATAATAGTCTATTGTTCCTGTTCATTTGCTTTATACCCGGAATTTGCTTTCTAATACTTTGGTCAAATATAATAATGGTTTGGCTCCAATCTCTCAATTCAAGTATAATCATCATCATAAAACAGTTACGCCAACAGCGTTAAGCGTCGCTTCCTCTTTCAAAAATCAAGTACCGTTTTACAATTATTCCTTTTCCATCTAGATTCATAATTCCTTATTTCTCAAGAACTACCAGTACTAAGAAATTTGAGAGATGAACTTTCTGAATTCTTCCCAATATTTCTACTATATTCTAAATCTATCAAGATTTGGAAGTAAAATTTCATAATCACCCATATGAGTTTCATTTTACAATCCGTTATCATTGTCTGTCAATGGTAGAAACATAAAAAATTCGCTCCGGCAGCTGGCGGTCGGAAAGAGTGCATTTCAAATGCAATTCTATGATGACTCAAATCATATGACTTATAATGAGCTATTCAGGGTATGAATTCAAAGGTGCCGTTTTCGAAAAACCCTTGAAAAACACAATTTTCGGCATATTATTCGCCATTTTCTCCGCCATTTTTGATTGGATTTTTTCCGTTGATGGCTCAAATTGTAGGGCATAATAAGGTTATTATACACACCAATTTTCAAAACGATCAAAATATTGGTTGATTTATAGTTATTTTTCTAAATTTTCATCCCCTAATTTCATCCCTTTCCCTTGGACCAATTTGGCTGGTTATTACGAACTTGACCGAGATATTAGCACTAATGATTTTTGTGCATAATTTGGTCGCTCTCCGACAAGCCCTTCGGGAGTTATCGTGTTAACAAGAATCTGTACATATATATATAGAGATATATGAATTTGAACGGACGTCAAATTCGTGTTCTAGGGGCACGGAAACGTGTAAAAAATATATCATATCATGAATTTTCGATTGTCAGGGCAAGACCAATAGTGCATTTTCTCGAATGAAATGCACTAAAAGTAAAGACAAAGTTGGTTAGTGATATTTAAACTCAAAAACTTATTTGTAGAGTGAAGCCCTGGATAGAAGCTTTTGGAAAATGGAAGTGTACACAATTTTTTAAAAACAATACTGATTTATTAAAAGACAGGATACAATCATAGTATATTTCAGTTTTAGTATAGGCCTATTATTTTGTATGAGGAAATTACTAGTTTCACATTTTATTCCTCTTGAGAAGCATGCTAAACTATTTTGTTTGTCGATGATTTTCCAGTTGAATGAGCATTAAAACTTCGATAGAGGCGAGTCTTAGTATTCTTCCTAGAATATTTACTGTAAACGTTTTTCTGGTATTGGAAAGTCGCTTGTAAACGAGAGAATATCAAGTCAAATCAAATCAAAATAATCTTTATTCCTTCAAAAATTTACAAATCAAACATAATTATAGATTCCATTACATAAGCACACGGAATTCCCCCACAAAGACTATTCGTCTGCGTGTGGGGGAGAGTTCAATGGACAGACGCATACAATCACATATTATATATATTGCAAAATAAAATAGTAACAAAAAATAGTAAATCAAATAAAAATAAAAAAGAAATTACTCTAACAGAACACAAAGACTTATAATTTATAGCAAATGAGCTAATTATAGAAAAGAAGAAAATCATTAAAGTGAACGAGGAAGGCTGAGAGACCGCACTATAACAAAATGTGGAAAAATAGAGAAAAATATTATTATTTAAAGTTTTGGCTTTTCCATGAGCTGTTAACGGTTATAGCGTGAGCAGAGCAAGGCTTCGGCTGCCTCCCGACCAATGTGGTATAGCCACCTGTCCACACCCCTTCTGTACACAGCTAGACTGTATACCTCAGCCTCTCTGACCTCATTTGGAATGTTTCGATATAAGATGTGAGCCATGTAGAATGAATTTGTCTGCTCTGACCCATGGATGAGTTGCGGAATTTCATAATTATAATTGGTCCTGTGACGGGTCTGATACCGGAAATTTACATTTATTTCACCTAGTAGTAATAGTAGTAATAATATTTCACCAAGTAGTATATATTATGATCATTATTCTTGTAAAGTTACAAGTAGTATATATTATTAAGTATTTTATATTTTTTATCATCCAGTATATATTATCATCATTATTTTTGTGAAGTTGCCCTCCATCTTACCAGGAGTCTGATTTTATATCTTGCTTGAAGGATTTTTCAGCCATTTCCTTTTCGTACTTATCTCTCTTCTCATCATGATTCAAACTCCTTTATTCTTCCTACTGATCGTCAGGCCCCCTTTTTTGAAAAACCCAAGTGTCATGTGAAATCAGTAACTCTACATTCAATAACTTCTCAAGCTACTTCTTGTTCTTCTACATCATGATATTCCTAACAAACAACAGTTTTACATTCATAACACACCAACATGTTTTATTTCTTGAATCAGGAGAACTGATCACTCTCAGTAACATAACATAACATAACAACATCGAAAGAGGAATTATTAAATGCTATATCAATCAAATGACTGTTATGTTGATTCTATCTGTATAATCAATATTGAATAATAATACTCTTTTGATGGCTTGGTATAGTCTGGCCAAGCAAAAAAGAGCTTCTGGCAAGATGGGAAAATGACTCCAGCTTGGTCAATATTGGTTCAAAAATTATTGATATGTTCTCAAATTGTAGATCAGAATGGTTCCTGCAATTGAGACCAAATCAAAAATTTTTGAACCAATATTGACCTTGCTGGAGTGATTTTCCCATCTTGCCAGAGGCTCTTCTTTGCTTGGCCAGTCTATAGCTATTGTTTGAAGAAATATCTGTGAAATTGGTGTTTTCAAACTCATGATCAATTTACAACCCTATTTTAAACAGCCTATGTTCTATGCGACAATTGTGACTATTTGACCTCTGTGTAATTCATGACAATGGAGTGAATTTCTAATAATAAATGTCAGATTATCTACATTGATAAGATGTAGATTAATAGATCATGGATGACAAAGGTGGTAATAATTGATGAAAAACGAACTTTAGCCAGCTTCAACTTCAAATAATCTTATTAAGTTACTACTGTGACTGTGAATGGGATTGGTTGTTTTGGAATCAATAGTTTTTCATTACTGCTGAAACTCGTTAGGAATTCCAGATTGCATTAGCTCATTCAATTTCGTTAGTTTTCTATTCATTCTCTCGGATTTCCCCATTACTAGATCCTTCTCACCATTCATTGTCGAACACTACCTCATCCTTTTGTTTCCTCCCTTCAGTTCATGAGATTTTTCCCTACAATTTGATTATACCCCCCCCACTCACCCATGCTCCGCTCCATCCCACATTATCTCTCACTCAATCAAACCCCTCTTTCACTCTTACACACATTCTCTTTCTCTCTTTTGCGAACATACTCTCTTAGACATTCACCATCTCTCTCCCTTCTTCCTCCTCCCTGTCAGTAAGTTTCTCGATTTGCGTTCCATCGTTCTCTGTTTCCCCTCCAAACAAGCATTCTTTACAATTAGCCGTTATAAGTCATAAACATTAATCTCAATTAGTGTTGGACTTGCTCCTCTTCGTCAATTAGCCAGCAATTACCCGAATCGCTTACAACTCTGCTTCCATCCACTTTGTTTTCATCACTAGTGAGTGGATAACATCCTTCAAATCACCTTTTTCAATTCATTAATAAATTGATGTTTGCGAGAATTGAGAGAACGAATACTCACAACGTTCCTCCTTGTCAAGACTGAATGAAGATTATTACAACCAGTTGCAGGACTGCGAGCATGCTGGTCTCCAAGGGCAAATTAATAGGTTGCGTTCTATTTTAAAATGGAACTTCTATTGAAAGACGATAATTATGATATACTTTTCTCAATCGTCTACAATGATGTAGACTGCATTGAACAGAAGCAATGATACTTCACAATATTCAAGAAGCATGTAAGTACAGTGATAACGATGGGTTAAAATACACTACTAATAGTTAGCTAGCTATGCAAATTAAGTCTTTCAATTGAACTATCAGCTCGATGATTATTTTTATCATGTATATTATAAACATGTTGAAATGAAAAATGATCTAAAGCCTATTGTGATTGAGATTTTATTTAATAATATACACTGATAAGTAGCCCTAATCAAAAAGAAGTAGTGTATTTGTACACTTGTAAGCATTTATTTTATATTGGTATTGAATTTTTATTATCTTTATAGTGGAACAATTCGGTATATATAATTTTTTTAATGTAGCCCATTGTTGGAATAAACCATAACTTTTATTCTCATATCCAGGGCCGTCGCGTGGGCGAGGCGACCGAGGCGATCGCCTTGGGCGCCGTGGCCTGGGGGGCGCCCCGGCATTGTAAATTTTTTCCCCATTTTTAGATTTGAACAACTTGTAATAGTGGATGTAAAATAAACTAGTAAGCCCAATGGGCTGAAGAACTCGCGTGCGAACCCTCAAATTCAACTTATGGCTCTAATCATTTAAAAATATGAACCACAAATCATACTATCAATACGATACCTAGATTCATTGAATACTGATGTATGATTCCTTTTTGTGAGGATATAGTTATGTACGGTATATTTTGATCAATTGTTTGATCATATTTTGATACATCATTATCCGCAACTCTTCTGCCGCCAATGCACCAATAAAAACGTAGGCCTACTTGTTCAAGACGACTTGACTGCAAGAATTCAGAGTAGACCTATTAAGAACTGAACATAGTTCATTGAACAATTCTAACAAATTTACAAATATGGATGTAATAACTTTCCCTTATTTTTTCTGAAAACCATACATACTATTGAAACTTCGTGTAGAGTCTATCCATTATCTAGGTATGATGAAAAGTCTTAAAATAATAGAAGGGCGGATTAGAGGAAAACTAAGGAGAATTCGGTGGTTAGCCAATGATATGTTCTGTTTTCTTTCAGCTCCAAGAACACCGTGTTAGTAGTTGAGTTATATTGATCGCCTCTTGTTCTAAACTCAACAGAACTTGTAAATTATTTAGTGTATCAAATTGAAAACAAACATTGTAGAGATTCGTTCAAGAATGGAATTTTTTGATAGTTCAGATAAATCGTATAAATTATTAGAGATCTCCTATATAGCATTCTTCAAATCCCGTAGAAAAGCACGGCTGACTTATTTATTAGTCTTACTTATTAAAGCATGGAAATCAAATTGAACAAATAACTTCCTTGAACAAGAATACTTGGAAAATAACCAATAGTAAATTCATTTAAATTTGCCGCCTTTTGTCAGCTGTTCAAATAAATAGACTCCTATCACATGTTTAAACTTTGAAATCAATATTAACATATGACTTCACATGAAAAAATTTATTGATTTGAGAACATTATTATTTCTCATGATAATATTTTCAAATTTGCCGCTAATATTCAATCAGCTGTTCCACTGTAATCAGATGGATTAAAAAAAAAAAAAATTATTCAAGTTCCTTATGAAATTTTCCAGCCGTGATTATTGTGTTGAAATTTAATACATGCCGGAGTATATAAAGATATATTGTTGCTGAGAGCTTATCCTTTTTTTGCCTGAAAAAGGATGAAGGAGTCGGTCGATTTTATTGTCCAAAGAACTTGACCTGTATAGAAGTATGAAGAATATATGTTCTGGATTTGAATTTGATTAATTGAGGCGTTCGAAAGTTATTGTCGAACATACAAACAAACAAACAAACGAACGAACAGACGGACAACGACTCTGGCCTTGAGTCAAAAGAAAGAACTCGCTATCGCTCGTTCAATAAATACTTGATGAGTAAGCAATCGTCGCATCAACATCCTGTCTCTCCTATAGGTGTTAAATTGTTTTGTACAATTTCTGAAGTCTCGTTCTGTGATTAATAATATGAAAAGTCTTTTATTTGAAGAAACCACCTCCATCTATTAAAATTACAAATTTATGATTTCACATCCAGTTATACCCTTAATTGTTGAAATATTGTGTCTTTTTAGCATATTTTTCCAATTATTTCAATAACCGTTCAAGTTACAAACTTCTAAAAGGTTTCATTGAATTCCGCAGCTAATTTTAAATAGGATTTGATAATCGTATAACCCAAGTAAAATGTTTAAAAATTAATATTTTTTGCAAAATGTCAAATTTTTTCCATTGTTATCTCGATAAGGGTGAGTCTCATGGAACGATTTTCTCTAAGGAATCTGCCTGAGAAGCATTGCTCATTTCTCCTGAAACATTCTGTATATTTGATGTATAAATCCAATTAAAAACTATAGATCTAAATTACAATAAAATGATAAGCTTTTAAACTCTAGATTATCTAGAAACACGAGTTTTCAGTTAAATTTTTCCAAATTCCTCCCCATACCCCCCGGAAACATGAACATTTGAAACATTCAAACATGAACATAGTATCGGTATGTGAACTGTAGTAGACATTTGTGTGTTGGTGGACATTTAAACGTAAGGATAGTTTGGGGGAAGGACGCCGCGGTTGTTCTTGCCTCGGGGCGCTACAATCCACGTGACGGCCCTGCTCATATCTCTACATCAATAGTGGTCAAACAGATCAAATTATGCATTAAACCACGAATCACATTTCTTTATCAAGAATATCTAATTTGATAGATGTAATAAAGAAGTTTTCAAGAAAATCATGTAGCTTGCCTCACTCGTATGAGAAAGTTGCGAGAAGAATTTTCAGGATTACGATCACGAGGAGAAAGTGTGTTTTATCCCTAAAAAAGTGCGAGGGTTGAAAAGTCTCTAGCTGTAAACACCTGGCAAAGCCGAAAGCGGGCAGCTCATCTCCAACTTCACCCCCTCCCTCTACCCCGCCTGTCATCCCCCCTCCCCACTCGTACCACCTATCAATCCCCACGAGAACACATCACATATTTATGAGAGATGTGACTTGAATATACTCTAAAGGAGCAAAGTAATTTTACTATGGCAAGAGAGGAATATACGTAACGGCACTAACGCCAGTTGCGCAACTATACAGCGAACTTTGACGGCCATTTTCCGATAGCGAATTTCGCTGTCTTCGAGCATTTCCATTCCCATTCCAATTTCGTCAGCCCAAGTCTTTTGAAGTCGACCCGCCTCGAATTTAGACGTCAATATAATGCCAGAAATCAACTTTTTTTGTCCGTGATGTGCTGTGGATTCGCAATACATGAACGGTTCACGATCGGATCTCAATCATTCCTGCTATGCTATTGAAATATGATGTGAGCGCATTTTTTTGTGTACAATTTTTGTGCAAAAGGGGCTTATCTGAAAACTGTAGAATTTTTTTATGGCAAAAGTATTCACTGTTCTCATTTGGAAGTCTTGCGTTACTGAAAAATGTTATTGAATCAAAATTTAAAACAAATTTAATCAAAAATGTTATAGTAGGCTTACTGTCATTTGATTTAAACGCAAGTCAAGGGTGATTGAAGGGTTCCAATAATACACGCTACTTCTTAAGTCACTTCTTTGGAAAGTTTGGTATGCAGGCTTACCCAGTGGGTAATCCTTCTAAAAAGTCGAATTGCTTACTAGTTTAGAAAATACGAGTAGATACCGGTCTTATTAAAGACCTTGTATCTATATAGCTATAATACTCCAGATCAACCTTTATGCAGGTTTACTTCCAACGTAGTTTATCACACTTCAATCATCAAGCATCAACTCCAAAAATACCTCAACTTATTATCACAAATTCTGAGTTCGAATGTGTGGTGCGATTAATTATGTGGATGTTCGCCTCATGTTCACTTGTTCGTCACAAGTTCAGCTTTCTTTGAAGAAGTGTATGGGTCTCAGCGCGACAAAGTCTGGCGCAAGGCTCACCATCATGATAATTGCGTGAATTCTTCGACGAAACTGCCAAGTTATGATTCCGGAGTATAAAAGGCACAAAGTTTGATATGAGGAACAGTTAGCTGGAGCTTATAAGGCGGCATAAGGGTGACAAAGAAGATTCTGGAAAGGCTTGCCATGACAAAAGCAGACAGAGTCTCTCTCACAGACACACTCTCTCTCTCTCTCTCTCTCTCTCTCACTTCCTCTCTGTCATTTTGTGTTTAGTTAGCATCAAGCGTAACATACCTTGGGGCGTTTCATAATGCACGCGTCTCGCACTCGCGCCTACACGCACGAATTATTGGCAAATTTTGAACAGATCAAAGACTCTTCTTGGCAAGAAGTTGCCTGGCAGCTCCTTAGTGCAGCGCTCAGATTGAGAGGCAGCTTTGTAACGAAGCACTCAAAAGTCTTGATGCGTAATATAAGCTTATCACTCCTGCTCATCAGATAGATAAGATATAATGAACGTATGTGATCTAATCATAACTGATTCAAGACGTTCATTTATTGGTACTTCTTGTGACTGGATTTTAAAGTTTGCTTTTGGTTCGTCACTCGTGTAGAGCCTTTTGATTCTCAATTAATAACTTGCAGTGATGCATAAAATGTGTTGACGCGGTTAAACAGAAGTGAAAATCGCAAGAAAATTCGTTGATGTAGAAGTAGGTCAAGTCATAATTTGCTTCAAGTTGGCAGAATTGTGAATTTTAGACGGGTTGAAAATAATTTGCAAAGTTATTTTAAATAATTCATGAGTCACATCAAATGAGCTTTTTTAAATTTTGATGAAATATATTTTTTTATTCCTACTGAAAGTGTATTCAAGAACGACTATCATTAAGAAAGAGTGTACAACAAAGAAAGAGATCTTCATCTCCCTTGTTTAACAGACGATTTCCATAGCTCCATCGTAGTAAATGATTTACGATTGCTCCATCATCTAGCTGTGGCAAACTACAGTTTCCAAGAACCCACCCTTTTTCCATACTCATTCTTTATTCACAAACGTAATGGTTTCCCGCTCATGATATGAGTAAGAGCAATAAATAATAATAGCCGCAAGCTCCCCATGTATCAATGGCACCCATAGACCACCCCCTCCCCACTACACGCTGTTTGTTTCATAAGACATTTCGTTACATCAAGACTTTATGAATCATGCAATATCGCTGAATAGGTTTATAGCATTGCAGGCGCTTGCCACTGGCTGCCAGAAATAAAATTCATCCAACTGTTACGTAGCCTGTGGGGCAGCGGCATTAGTGTTCTTGACGTCACTCTGCACAAATGTAAATTCGGCCATAAAACATGCACATAAGCTGGTTCTTAAACTATCCAAGCAAAAGGCACCCATGATTTTTTGTTGTCAATAAATATAAGAAAGTGTTTTCGCCTAAACTGGCTATAGAAATCATGAATGACGTAAAAGGAATGTATCCTCTATCCGTCTTTTTTAATCCAAGCATCCAAGCATGACGTTAACTATTGTGTCAGCATTTGAACAAATAAGTGGCTTTTATAGTATTCATTTATTGATTTGCTGAGTTCTGAGTATCTGAGCTCCGAAAACTTCCCCTATTAAACTTTCTTATGATAAAGTTTTAATACATATTTACATGAATTAGACCTATTCTGGTTCAAACGTTCTAAATTTATAATGTAAAACTTACAAAGTTTCAAGTATATTTTATTTGGATCTTGTTCGGAACCTTTTTGTAAACCGATTTGAAAAATGAAGATATTGGCGAGAATTTTGGTGACAATATGTGTTCACATTGAACTCAATTGTGACATGATTGTTTATGACATTTATGTTTGTTTGTTTAAATTGTAAGAGTACAGTTTTAAGCTCTATCTCTTCCATGTAAAATTACTCAATATTATTTTGATGATGATGATTATTATTATATAAATGTAATAATTTTTATTCCTTTAAATCACTACATGAATAGATATTCAATCTATATGAGTTACATCGAGTTTTGAGATATAGTGAGTTACATCGACCAACATATCCAGGACTTGTGTAATTATGAGATCATAATATAAAATAATCACTGAGCTTTAAATTATGAACTATGAAGCTTCATCACTTGGAACGCTTATCCTAGCATACTACTGTCCTATAAAAGCATCATTGAAAACATTCAGAAATAGTGATGAAAACAGTACTAGTCAGCAGTGATAGAAACAGTGTAGGCCTATATAAATCAGTGCAGTGTCCGACCGACGGCCACTTTAAAAGTTAGAAGCTGAAAGTTTGTCCATTTGAAGCCGCCGAGCCGTGTGGATACTCAGTTTGTCCGTTCGAGAATCGAAATTGAAAATGTTCAAGTTTGTAGAAAGTTGAAGAACGGTTCTACTGTTCATATGCATAAGTTTGACTACACAAGTGAGTGCTTTAGTACGGGAATATATTGTGAACTTGCACTTCTAGTGACATGTTCAAACTTGAGGAACTCAATTTTCAAAGGGAAACACTAGGCTATCGTTGCCGGCCCAGAATTCGTCAAAGAAATTTCCTTCTAGTGGCCCATTGATGACCTTCGCATCTATATACAAGTTCCTGATCCTTTTTTCAAGTAATCCTTGATCGTTGATTCAATTCATCAAGACTAACCTAGAAAATTAAATACAAGTAAAGTGTTGTGAGAAATTTTAAAATGCTTACAACTCTTATTTTGTTCTCTTGCAATCGAACTCGTTTCACAACGGATTCTTCCAAATTACTCTCATAAAATATTCAATCTATTATTTCAAGCTTTCAGGATCTCAATAAAGTTTCAAGAGTAGTCTGTCTAAGCAAAGTAGACCCTCTGGCAAAGATGGGAAAATGACTCAAGATCGGTCAATTTTGATTCAAAAATTATCAATTTGATCTCAAATTGTAGGAAACAATTTGATCAACAATTTCACACCAAATTATTGATACTTGAACAAATATCAACCTAGCTGGAGTCATTTTCCCATCTTACTAGAGAGTCTTCTTAGCTTGGACAGACTATACTATTATGAAGGTCTAGACGTAGACTACTGTCAGCGTTCCAGTTACAAAACAATAATGTCTTATCAGTATCAATCAATAGTTTAGATTTAATTCGAAGTTTTGCTTCCAATGATGATCATGTCTGTATTATCATTTTCTTCTCAGAAAATTCTTCTCGGAGATTGGATTGCTATATTTATTAACTCAACAACAGAAAACCCAACAATGCTGACGATAATCCGTCGGTCCCGACTGCACAAAAAGTACTAGTCATCTCTCAACATTATCCCTCTCATTACCCACGCACAGGCCTAGGAGCCCAACTGGGCATTACCCTCAGGATCACCCTCATCCTTGAAATATGATTGGCAATGATAGATAAGTTTTTTAAACTGATGAAATTTTGGATATTTCATAATAACGTTATGAATTTTTCAGTTCTCATTTTAATTTTATTTTATGATTATTAATTATTATTCAATTTATTCATAATAATTATTTATTCAAAGCTCTGCGTAGAGTTGTATGCAATGTAACAGTTTTAAGGTCATCGTGCAATAGAATTGAATAAGCATTGGATGAATTAAATGTGATGGAGAAGAAATGTGCAAGCAGAATGCAATCCTTGATTTGAGACGTAAGTTGCTTTTTAGTATTTTTACAAAAAGCAAAGAGTATTTATACATTTTTCGAGTGATGAAAAAATAGACTAGAATGGAACGAGAATAGATAACAAGTAACTGACTAGCATTGGGGTCAACGTATCTCATCACAAGGAAATACACTGTGGAATGAAGTGACATGCTGGAGAAGAACGTCTAATTTCCTGTTCTATTCTGGAAATTTTGCTGGCTTGAGATGTCGGAGTCGGAGTCTTCTTCTATTGCTACTGCTAATTTCCGAGCTGCAGACCAAACAGCCGCAGTGACTCGGTTCACTTCAGATGTCCCTTGCTAGCTTTGTGAAATTTGCTTTGCTTTCTAGGCGAATGCCTTCTTCATGACAAGAAGCAAGAACGGAGCATAGAAACGCCGCTTTCTGTAGCGATATTATTCCTTAATTTCTTGTTCCAACTTACATAGTCTCAGAGCGAGTTTGCCAAGATATGTGACAATTATGAGCCAAGTTGTGACAATGTTCCCGGCCTAATTGTTCTCCTTTAGAGCGTTGCCACATCAGAGCGAGCGGAGCCATCTTGGTGCTTCCGCATTTCGGATCGCTCACTCCTCCTCCTCCTCCTCCTCCTCCTCCTACTTCTACTCATTGTAGCAATTGCACGGCAGCTAATTTCACAGACACTGCGCTAGCAAACCGTCAATATTGTGAATGAATTGAATATACTACAGTATTTCAATAGCTGTACAAGTTACTTCTCAAGAATAATAATTTTAAATGATTGTCATGAATTAAGAAACAAGAGTAGAAAAGTATCATCATCATACTTGAATCACGATACAGTACTTGACTACATTGTTTCGAGATACGAGCTACCAAGGTCTTCGTTCAACATTAATTTTATTCTTTGTCACAGCAAACTCTCATTTATCAATTTGCCAAATAAAAAACATTTTATTCATTCTATTGCCAGCCAGAGGCACACAAGGAATTTGTATTTCACAGATTTATAAAGCATTGGAAATTCGGAATTCTGATCGAAGTTAGATATCATTAAATTATCATATCGATTATTGAACTTCATGAAATTGTATCATAATGAGAATATTCTTTTAAATTCACATAATGAATACTATTCTACGATATCTGTTCGTTTCATCCAACCAATCTTCTGTGCAGTAAAATCTTGAGTTTGAAATACAATTCGAAATATCCACAAGAAGCTTTTGGAAATCAATCTCAATCCCAATAACAGTGGAATTTTCTAAATACTCCGATTCAACTATTGACTGGAATATACTTAATTATCGACTGATAAAATTTTGATCATTAACCACAAGATACCGTATCAATACGGTAGGTCAAAAAAATACTGAAAGCTCAGAGATGAGTATTGACTATAACAACGTATCTTTCATCGATGAGATTGCAAGTGGACGTTCCCAATAGGTCCAGCTTAGATGTTCACACAATGTGAACACAATCCACAATCGAACGAATTGTAGTAGAGCATTTTGTAATCGGTTGGAAGAGAAGAGGGGACTGAGACAAGATCATCGAGAAGAGTTCAATCTTGGGGATTGGCGAAACGAGCGAAGGGCGACGGATGCTGAATTAACCCATGAATAGGAATATTTTTCGATGAATAGAATAAAATAACAGAAGATTGCAGAACGGAGCAGAGCGAGACTCGATTCGAAAAGGCGGGGACATTCAATTGATAGCAGCAGTGTGACTACGCCATGCCGTGCTATGCCATCATACGCGCCCCACGCAGCGATACATCTTTCGCTGTGTCAAAGCTGCGTAGTCGGTTTGCGAATGAAATAAATCAGGGAGGAATCAAATTAAAGAGATTGATATAGGAAGAGCGCATCTTCCTACTGCCATACAAAATGCCTTTTTCTGCGCAGCAAACCTAATGTTCCGTTATGATACGATCCTCTCCGACCCCTGTACCCCACCATCCCTCACCACGCCAATGACTAGTTATCGATCGATCGTACCCTCTTGTCACAATTGTTGCCCTCCATAAACACACAAAAGCACCGGAAATTATGCAGATTGTGTGCAAATTATATTATTCGATTGACTTGATTTCTATTTCTCATACCCTGTTATCGGATCATTTACTCTTCTAAACCACACTCCCAGCTAACTGGATTATATAGACGTCTTTTTTAATTGAACTCCAATTTGTAATGTGTCAGTTCGTCATTGGAATATAAATATCATATTTGTTATGGAGCGACTCATAAGAATAGAAACTTTTGAGGCTCGACGTTATGAGGTAGTTTTGACATTATTTATTGTAAGTGACTTCTATACATTCAAATTTTTACAATTCTCATTCGTTTGCAACATAATTGATGTTTTGGAACAAATAAACTGTAGCTAACTATAAATAACTTATGTCAGTAGAGCTAGCTATAAATAACTACGAGCATAGTAATATAACTAAAAATTATTTTTCAAAGCATCATTGACGCTTGGTTGATCAGTCACCGTATCAGATTGCATCACTATCAATTAGATTCTATTTGATTAGCGAACTAATTTTATCAACAAACTTTGACAAAAAAATCTGTTTTAAAAAAATAAAATGATATTATCCACTTCATATTTGATTTTGTGCAATATTATAATGAAATAAAACAAATAAGAAGTCGATAACCTGTGATGTTTTATTACAAAATAACGTATGTGTATTTCATACTGATAAAAAATGTGTGTTCTCTGTTGAATTGTTGGCACAACTGTTGCCTGCCAAATTTGAGAGAAGACAACTACAAAGCCTGATAACGTGATGATGTTTCAAGTTGAAGTTTTCGGAATTAAAATTAATTATTCTTTTTGACATGCAGTAAATTCCTTTCCTCATAATTTTATGGTACTCTGAAATGAATTTCAATTCAACAAACTTCATACTCTGCTATTCAGTTTGGCGGAAGCTTCTTCTTCTGTTAAAGCTCGTTTATTAAATTAGTTCGCTATCAAATCGAGTCTACCAAATTGATAGCCTATAATCTAGTCGAATTGAGGACTCCACTCTGATTTTATAAATTGTACATGGCAAAAAAATCCGATCTCCCACAAAGTTCATACAGTATTTGCGTTTTTTTTCAACTATTATGAACTAATATTTTGAGCATTTTATATTTTTGGCTTGATAATTTGACTGCTCGAGGAACTTTGCCACCATGTAAACATTTCAAACTAGTAAGCTCTAGGAAAAAGTGTGTCAACAATAGCGTGATCGCAAGTCTTTCTTATCCGATGTATGCCAGGCACAAACCAATCTTCAGCTAAGTAATGCCCGCTTAGCATGCTTTTTAGATAATAAGGTTAACCCGAAATAATTTCGTGAATTACACTCCCAAATCGCAACCACCTTATGATTACCAAGTTTAAGAATTGCAGGGCAGTATAAAAACGGAAGGTTCTACGATCGTAAACAGTAATTTACTTAGAGAAGCCGGGAAAATTGTACCTAACCTATTGAAAGAAGCTTGCTTGTTTCATGCAAATGAATACCCTTCAACTTTCTAAGTAGGTAGTGAACACCATGTATACACTGTTTACCATATGATCATGGTTCAATTTTTGCGTTGTCTACTTTTGTGCAAGATGGAAAAATATAGAATGAGTGACTTCTAGAATTTTTTTTTTCTTTAATTTTTAATTCTAGAACTAATTTTTATGATGGATATAGAAAGTCCTATTATTATAAAAGTTGGGGAAACCAATACTGAAATCTCCGAATCAACTGAGTTCCATAGAGAAATGAAAAACTGGATGTGGAATTAATTTATTTGAAAAAATATCTTATCAATGCATTTCAATGGTTTGAGATGAATTGACAACAGGTTCTTTCTATCAATGTTGATTTCAGATTTTGTAGCTCGAGTGCAACACGAGTGCGATCACTTACATCAATATTTACACATTTTATAATAAAGCAAAGATAAAAACAGGTACAGTGCTTTGTGTTTCAGGTATAAAGGGATGCATAGATAGCATTTGAGGCAAATAGCTCTTGTGTTTTATGGGCTCAATGCTCCGTTTTTCCCTGGCTGCTACTGGGGAAGCGGAAAATGCCGAGCTGAATATTTTCGCCGCTGTTATTTCACTTTTTGGTGTGCTCTTCAGGAGCGCATTCTGATAAAACAAATGAACAGGGGTGGATTCCATTCAACTAATATTCACACAGCTCCCAGTTGATCTGGTGTAAGGAGGCTGTTCATATAGAGCTAAATGGAACTAGCCTTCGTGCCAATCGCGTACAATTTTTTTTTATTACATATTTTTCTAAAAAAACATTGACATCGTATTTCATCACTGAGGTTTGCTGGTAGCAACGATGGCCACTTTTCTATGTAAATTTTTATTTCTATAATACATTCTGAATAATTTTGAAAATAAAAAAATGAGCTATGATGGAGGTTTAATAATTTTTATCATTATGGAAATCCAATATGAATATAAGACATAATATTCCGTTGCATTATTGCAAATATGAGTGGAATGACTGTTGTCCTGTAAGATCACATGAATTTGGCAATTACAAAAAATCTCGATACTGGCTAGTTTCATAGTGCAATATAAGAAGCTTCTAAATGACACGACTTTCAAACCATTCAATATCAATTAATTCTAAAACTAATGCCTGAAAAAGGAAGCATTTGATATTGCTTGATATTCATTTATTCTCAATGGATACCACGGGTTTCCCCTAATATTACGGAAAACCCTCTTATAAAATTTTTATTAGATTTTTCTGTAGAAAAAAGTTTGAGATACCTTGTACACTTTTCCTTTACTTTCTTTGGTTACGAGGAGGTTGTGAGTACAATACATTTCAATTCTAATGATATTTCCATAACTTGCAGTATTCTACACTTGTTCAGAGATGATGATGATGATCACAATAATTAGTTCTGTTCTTAGATATGTAATATGTTAGAGTGCAATTCCACATTCACATGTTGCCAAAGATCTCTCAGTTTCATTTCGTGTGATTACGGTGGCATTGAGCCACACCTCGGCCCGGTTCTGGTAGCACGTCGATAGTGGAAGAAACCGCATGCACTCTCAACACAGGATCTAACAGGCTTTGGCAATTAGAAAAAACAGTCCACAGATAGACTGCTTCCTTTTCCTTCCCGAAAATTTCCTTTTTGTCGACGTTTCATTTCGCCGTAATCCCTTGTCACAATTCCCTTCGATCAGGATCAGAAAAAATCTGTGGAGCGAAATAAGAAGAGCGAAAGAGAAATCGTTTGAAATGGAAGAGACATGTTTACGGTGGAGTTCTTCTTTTAATGTGATTTATTCCTGACAGGGAAAACTCTCTACAAAGTTTCTCCGTTCTGTCCCACACGATTCCTGCTGCAAGTGCTCTGAATCATGAATCTGCAAAACACAACAAATTCCCTTCAAGTAGCATTCTTGGACTGCGACAGATAATGGGAATGTGGAAGCTCACCGATAGAAAAATCAATACTTGATAACTTCATGCTTGGCAGAGGAATCTCAGACTAGCATTTGTTCTGATTATATCATCAACTCGTTTGACAAACCTGGTTTACCACACTGAACAGTTAATGAAATTACTAGCCTACTGGTAATAAAATCGATATTCTTTTTTATGTTTATTTCTTTCTGATTAAGCATGTTGATTAACTTCAATTCTGGAGAATTCGATTAAGGGCTGTCTATGAAGGTTCATCTTGCTATTGTTCCAAAACTCATTAACTATTTAATTGTTTTTTTTCTCTGTGACGTAGCCTACTTGATAATGTCAGTGATGAAAGTCGTTCGACTATTATTTTCTATTAATAGTAACCTGATTTTCATGAAGACTACAATTATTATTACTTCACTTAATCTCAAGGTTCTCTATGAAATAACCTTTACTTGGTGATCTTCAGAATCAGAATGTTCATTGAACTCTTTTTGCAGTTATAGAAACGCAGTTATGCGAACAAAAACATTTCTCTACTGCATGAATCCAAGTATTTTATAAACAGCTATATGTCACTCTTATTCTTCCACAGAAGAGAATCAACTTTTTCAATTGGGACTTAAGTGTAAGTCAGTTGGCTTAAGATGATCACAACTTCCCTAATAAGGTCTTTGAGAAAACATGATACAGCCGGACAAATTCAGCTCCTTCGAGCTGTTACAAGTTATGGCTTTCAGAGTACCAGATCAAGTTTAGATAAATCATTGAAGAGCAGACCACACCTGGTGTATCAATATACTTCAGATTATTGTATTGCACAACTTTTCACAACGGGTTGCGTTATCACACCAAACGCTTAATTAGAAGCGAATGCTTGGCGGAAAGAAACACGAAACTTTTCATTCAATTCCAAGTGTGGGGAATTTCGTTCGTAGGATGCGATAAGAATGATACGAACAAGAAACGCGAAGAAGAGTAGGCACAGAAGACGTTAATGCAATTTGTACAACATATATTTCTTGCCATGCCTTCTTGATCCTCGTTGTAGGCGAGCACCGGGTGTGCTTCGAAGGGTGGAGGGGGTTTAGTGAGTAATTCTAGAAGTTTTTGAGGGAGCAGCGGAAGAAACAAGAAGGAGGAAGCGGCGTCGAAAGAACTCGGCAAGGAGAGAAGCATCAGCGAGCAGAGCACGTAGCCAATAAAGAGGGTCTGCTCTGTGCGTGGGTCTCCCACATCGTGCCTTTCCGCCGCACACACACGCACACTCACAGCTGCGAGCAGGATAAATCCCTTGGCGAAATTAAGCTTCATTTCTATGTTAATTAACGAGACAGCCATTGAAAATATGCTGTGTTAGCGGTGGCGGTGTCCGCTGCTATCTGCTAGCTGCTAATTGCGCAGCCAAAGCAAACTTGGCGTCCTTATCAGCGTCCGGCTGCGTCGCTGCTTGCTGGCTGGAGACTCCCAACAGCGCTGTGATATGAACCGCCGCAGCAGCCAATGCGACAACACACATTTATGTCGTCTCATTGCCCTCATTGCCTCAGTAAACTTGGTTGCTCATTATTTACCTCGTTCAAAACAAATATTAGTATTTAAACAGCATTTATTATTGCTCTATTGCTGGAAAAATACTTGCAATTAGAGGAGCATTGTAAAATATAATTATTATTTTATTTCCATTTCCTACCTTGACCTCTTTTAGAATGGGTGTGAAAATTTGTCATCCATACAAGAAAATTAATTTATATTCTCAAACCTCTTGAGGTTTGTAATAATCTCTGTACTCCTCCCCAAATTATGCACCTATGAACATCAAATTTTTCTAATGTTGAGTATGTAGTTTCATATGATACTTGACTTCACAGAGCCCATATTAAATGTGGGCACTAATAATTAGTTAAATTTGAAAATGAATATTGAATGAATTCAATATACCCATTTAACACAAGGACGACTGATTTGAAGATTGCACGTGTAGACTATACTCAACCGAAGCAGGACAGAAGATTCAATAAGAGATTCTTGAATCTAACCTGAAGCTGAATGTTTGTCAGGTAGAAGGTACCTAACCTAGTAGGCCAATAAACTCAAACAAGATTGTTGAAGTTGAAGCAACTGCCAACGCATGTCAATATTGCCTTATCTAAGACACGTGGGAAACCCTACAGCCTTCCATCAATTCACCTGAACTAATAACGTTGGGACCAAGTACTCGTGGTCAGTTGAAGAGGAAGATGTTCAGCCTTGATAATTTTATTTCTATTCATTCACGTGATTCACATAATTTCTTGTGTAGATCTGGATATTCAAATCATTTGTATAGCTCTGAAGTATTTGAGATATTTCTTCAGTCACAGATATATTAATTGTATTTTCTCAAGTAAACTATAGTTAGTATGCAATTGGAAATATTCAATTAGGAGACATTATGCTGTATTTTCAGAATAAAGATTTATAAAAAATTATTCACATTCTCCTAATCAAACAATTGACAAGAGTCCATAGCAATTTCCATTCTCTTAAAGTAAAGCCTAACTTAACCTTGCACGTAACATAATTTTCATCCACTCTTCATATTGTTAACAATGATTCAGAACGAAATTATGAAATAAAATTACAATACTGGTCCAACTTTTTGTCCAGATGTGAAGGTGGTATTGTGGTAAAAATCTATATTGAATGAAAAATACAAGACATTATAATTATCAATCTCTTGTTAACTCTGGTAATCTCAGTCTCTTTATTCAACATCATCGTTTCTAAAGATTATCAATGAATTCTATATCAACATTTTAATAATGTCATCAAAAATATCATCTTACTAGAACTCGCATCTACGATTAAACTATAGGCTATAATGCTATAATGATCATTACTTTTATTGATTTATTTTGACCCATATTTCCATCTACTTTTTTGGTCATGGAACGATAAGAGATAAAAATCATTTCTATAAACATTTTGTATAATTAATTAATAATTTATAACTATTTACTAGTAAGAACTTGACGCGAACTGACATTGCCACAGTAATTTATTCTCTCTACAATCTGAATAGAAGTCGAATTGCAAATCATTGAACATTTTTGAAGAGAAGTGTGTCCAGCTTGGCAATGGAATGACGTTGTTGTGCGAAGTTGAACGGAAATGTTTGCTACTGAAACCCGATATCTTGTTAATCGAAGTCTCAACTCA
Source organism: Sogatella furcifera (assembly GCA_017141385.1). Taxonomy (NCBI): domain Eukaryota; kingdom Metazoa; phylum Arthropoda; class Insecta; order Hemiptera; family Delphacidae; genus Sogatella; species Sogatella furcifera. Next base: position 29,928,727 of record CM029547.1, read on the forward strand.
TTCCCAGTACAAATCTCAGATGCTGTGAGTTGGGTTGCGCTGCGCTGCGCCGCAGGCAGTTGCTGTTAAGGGAACGCAAAAGTCACCTCGGGCGCAAATTCGAACGCGCTCTTTCCCTACAAAGCACTCCCTCATTCGGGTTCGTAAAAGCATCTCACCCTCACACTCTCATCTTCTTGCACACACAATGACCATTCGCTTATTCTCCTTTTCAATATCCACTTTCCTCACTGCATGCACCTACTCACCCGGTTACTCACTTAGCGTTAGGCCGACCTTATTTCGTCGATTCTTATGTAAATTACATTTTTATTGCTACAGCCTTTCCAGTCAACACCATTTAATCCAATCTCCATTACACTTCACTGTCGATGGGCGAACGCTGTCGAAAACTTCCCAATTCGATACAAAGACATTATCGAATCTCGAATACTTCTATCTCAGATCCAATCATATTGCACGGTAGAAGATTGCAGCCCTAAACTACATTTATAAGAGTCGCTGGTAACTACCCACGTTTGTGAGGAAATCCATTCATTATTTTTCACTTCTACTTAATTAAGAAATAAAAATTTAAAGAAACTTTTGAGATTCTCCTACCTATCTACATCACATATCTGTTACAAATCTTTCCTATAGCAAAATATTCAGAGCATTTCTGAATGGTTTTTTCTCACTACTCAGAAGTCTTGTTAATGTTTTAACAAAGAGGAAGTTTTGTATTTTTGCAGGTGAATATCTCTATTTCATATCACAAACGTTTTGATCAGAAAGGTGAGTACTATGGTGTTTTTATAAAAGTATACCAATCGACAAATACTATTCCGGTCATCTTTATATGTTGCATTGCAATTATGCAATTAATCTAACTAAGTCTGAACACAAGTAATCAATGGAAAATGCGATTCTCGATTGCAATAAGTGATCTTACTATCTGAGATGAGTGAAACTACAGTGAATTTAGTCTTCAATAGTCACTGTAAGTGAAGCCAGTCCATCATTTTAAACTTGAACATGGGGAGTAATAGCACCTAATAATGCAAAGAGCGGCAAAAACTTGTACTAGAATGAAATACTTGAATCTCTTCATGGAAAGAAATACTAAGTATTTCTGTGATAGACCGACATACTTCCCTTGCATAAAAATAATGGAAAAAGTGTCAGTGGCGATGGGTCCTAAAATGCTTTGTTGACGAAATAATTTTACCGCAAGACATTTCATAACTTTAACGGATATTTCTCCTGAAACTTTCAATTTTATAATAATTTAACGGTTTCATAAGGATTATTGATACTTAAGTGATCAATAATATAATAGGCCTAGGCCTATGATTATATTTATCGCTTTTTGAGACTTATATCATAAACTGTTTGATCTAAACAATTTGGTGAGGAATACTGTATAATTTCTCATAATCTAATAAGGAAGTAGATCAATTTCTAATTCAACTCGTAATAATTTTGTGAGACAAACAATTATTTCGAAGGTGTCCTTGTAATCATAGAATTTATAGATTTAGATTTGGATTTGGAAAATCCAGTTAATTTTTTATATTAGTAAATAATAACAATTTTGAAAAAATTTAGAAATTATAAGAAGAGAGTAATTTAGTTTCCACAAAGTGGAGAAGCTCTTTCAAAATAAAGTTCTCAGATGTCTGCATTTTAAAAAGGAGAATAAACTTTTTTGTTCTCGGAGAACAGTACTTTTGATTAATGGGAGAATTATTTATGACAGATGCACTGCTGGGTAGGGTGGCCCCTCGATTTTTCCTGTCTTCCATTGAAATTCGCTTGTTTTTGAGTTTGGCAGTCGCAATAAAAATAGGTCTATTGCGAGCTGTTTTGTTCAAAGCGAGCAGGATGGTACTGTATTATGCAAGACGGCGAGTAGTGAAAAGGAAGAGCCAGCAATTCTTATGGGTGTCCAAGTGATTGGTCCGGTGTTACGAGCCTCTCGAGTGTTCCGACTCCGACCTGGCCGGAGCACTCCCCTGGGTCTCGGAACACCTGCACAACCCCCCCTCCCACAAACACTCCCTCCTCCCCTCCCACACTTGCCTTCTTGCTCAATATCTTAGCACTGCCGCCTCTCTGCCAAGCTCGAAAACAACGGCTTCTGATTTCGAGCTATCTCAGCGCACTCACTACAAACACAAGTGAAAACATGTTACAATGGTGCAGAAATAACTTTGATTTCAACTGCTACCTTCAGATTATCAACTTGGAAGTACTATACTGGAAATAGAACGAATTCTCCGAAGTGATCCACCAAGGAAAATAATGATTTTTGTAATAAGGAAGATTTCAGTACTTTCCTAATTGAGTCTCATTCCACACTTTAGTGAATCTTAATCTCGAAAATGCACATCCTGTCTGCAAAATGGGGTTAACTGCGAAGAATTCCCAATTGAATTCATCATGCTCCCAACTACCTTTAATAAAACAATTATTGATTTAATGAATCTATTTGGTGTATATAGTATATAGCAATGAAATTCAACGTTACCGTGATGAGAATGAAAAATTGAAAACTTCCATTGGGAGAGTTCGTGGGAAGGAAACGTGATGCAACCCGCTAAACAGCGAAACTCTTGATTCTTCGTTTCATTTCTTCCAATATAATATGAAACATTGAATATAAACTATATTGTACATTGAGTTCTCTGTATTGTTCATTGAGAGTTTGAAACATATAAAATTCATGCTTAAATAAATCAATAATAAAGTGTCACTTCTACAATTAATTATCGGGAACTTTTTTGTTGGAACATTTGTATAGCTGCTAGCCCTACATATCAAATTTACGTTTCCACATTGTATATTCAGTTATAAACGTATATCTGAGTTTTTCCAGCTCGACTTGATAATTTATACTGTCCTCATGGACATTCTTTAATGGTCCAAGCTACAGGAATATTATTCAAATAGAATCAAGGATATGTATATTACGGTGAATGAGAAAGATGGAAACATCATTTTCATTGCATCTATTGTAATCAAATTTATGTAGTTCATAATGAACGATATCCAATCAGGGAAAAACTAATTCACTGAAATAGTTTGCAATTACTAGAAAGATGGTGATTTTAATATTTTAAATAAATTCAATATTCAAAATAATATCTTTAACTTCTCGTTTATCAGACTATGAAGGTCTTTTGCCATCACATGAAATTTCATGTTGTGGATAGAATACTGAAAAGAATGTATGGTACAGAGCAAATGATGGTATATGTACAGAGATATCGATGGCGGCGATTTGTGCCTTTGGCGTTGGTGCGCGCACAAAGAAACGCTTTCAGCCATTTTATCGTTGAAGAAAAGTGATAAGAGACGGGTTATACATTACGCCTTGCAGCTATGTAGCATCTTTCAGCGGATTCTTTGGAAGCTCACCTTCAAAGTTTCTGCCTTGAATAGATCGCTTTTCCTTTTATCTACTTTTCGTTATCCGTTTCTTTATCAGTTTTCTCTTCAGTGCCATCTGAAACAGGGATGCAGGCTGGATTGTCAGTACAGGACGCCTGCTTATCGTTGCTTAATCTTTCAGACCATTTGAGTTCCCTTCTGCTCAAATCCCTTCTCAGCTGCAATGCATATTCATAGTCTGTGCTTTTCTGTTGAAGAAGATGTGACTTTTTATCAAAGCTATTCAAGAATTATGCAAAGCTGGCCTAATTTCTTTGAAAAGACTACTTTAAAGATGATCTTTGCATTTCGATTGGTCCTTCAATAGATTAGGCTTTTTAATGTGCATTAGAATCTACTTAAAGTGAACATCCATTATAATAATGTAAGTTTTAGAGCATGGATTCTTTCATATTCACTAATATCTCAATATGGCACCATTTTTAAACATTATTATAGAACCTTGAGATCTTCTTGAGTTTAATGGTCAGCGTTAGCTGAGATTGAAATATCAAATGAATTATATTGGGAGTAACGAGTTAAAGGGAATATTGTTCCACATCATCAGCAATGCACACATCATGCATTATATTTCAATGGAAACAGAATATTCCAATCTCATTCATACGAACCTCTTATAGTTGTTGTTTTCATATTCCCATGTTCATATATCTTATCAATAACATACAATGAGGGGAAAAATAAGAGAAAATATTCTCAGGGCTTATAGTTTGGTCAAGCAAAGAAAACAATCCTTCAAAATTCCCAATTGAAGAGAAAGTATTACTATGCACGCGTAGATATAAAAATTTTAGTGTAAAATTCTTTTTCCTACAGATAGCAAAAAAGTGCATCTTTACACACTGAATAGAGTTTCTAAAATGGGCCATTCTCACACGAGGGTCTAAAATTCTTTACGCACTAGTGCATAAAGTAATCTGGTTTTCCCAGATTTTCAACCAATCTCAGAAGAGGAAGTTTTTGAAAATGTGTTTCCAAAACTGGTGGATTGTGTATATTCAATGTATCAGTCAATTCTGCCAGTATTTTTTATCAGTCCACTTATTCAGTGCATCCTATCACTCTTTCAATCCACTCTTTCAATCCACCAGTTCAGTTCATCAATCCATTGTTTCAGTCCATTCTGTCAGTCCATTTCATCAGTCCATTATCAATCAGTCCATTCTTTCAAACCATTTTATCTGACCATTTTTTCAGTCCATTCTGTCAGTTAACTCTACCAGTCCATTTTGTCAGTCTATTTCATCAGCCCATTCTGTCAGTTTATTTTATGAGTCCATTCATTTTGTAACTATATTTCATCAGTCTATTCTGCCAGTCTATTCCATCTGTCCATTTCATCAGTCCATTCTGTCAGTTCATTTCATCAGTTCATTCTGTCAGTCCATTTCATCAGTCTATTCTGTCAGTCCATTTCATCATTCCATTACATCAGTTCATTTCATTGTTCCATTCCTGTCAGTCCATTTTGTGAGACCAATCCATCAGTCCATTTCATAAATTAATTTTTTCATTCCATCTCATCAGTCCATTCTGTCAGTCCATTTCATCAGTTCGTTTTTTCAGTCCATCCCATCAGTTCATTTTTTCAGTCCATCTCATCAGTCCATTTGATAAAATTTTTTCATTTCATCTCATCAGTCCATTTCATCAGTCTATCCTATCAGTTAATTCCATCAATCCATTGTGTCAGTTCATTTCATCATTCCTTTCTCTCAGCTCATTTCATCAGTCTATTCTGTCAGTCCATTCCATCAGTTTATTTTTACAGTTCATCTCACCAGTCCATTCTGTCAGTTTATTTTATCAGTCCATTCTTTCAGTCCATTTGCACATAGTGTATTATAATCAGTTGAGTGAGATCATATAATATAATTACCCTTCTTGACGACCCTACAACCCCCAATTTATAGGTATAGGTCTTTAAATCAACCTCCTTCTAATTTTTTCCACATTTGATGGTAACTGTAGGAAAAATGTAATGTGTAACTCGAGCTTAAAGTGTACTTGCTGCACTCGAGAAACTTTTTTCACTCGCCTTCGGCTCTTGAAAAAAACTGTTTTACTCGATGCAATCTACCACTTTAGGCACTAGTTACACAAATAACTATTAGTGCATTTCATTCGAAAAAATGCTCTATTGGTCTTGCCCTGACAAACGAAAATTCATGATGTGATATATTTTTTACACGTTTCCGAGCCCCCAGAACACAAATCTGACGTCCGTTTAAATTCATATATATAAATATATATATATATATATATATATATATATATATATATATATATATATATATATATATATATATATATATATATATATATATATATATATATATATATATATACACGATAACTCCCGAAAGGCTTGTCGGAGAGCGAACAAATTTTGCACAAAAATCATAATTGAACGAGCGTTAGCGAGTTCCTTCTTTTGACTCGACGCCGGAGTCGTTGTCCGTCTGTTTGTTCGTTTGTTTGTTTGTTTGTTTGTATGTATGTTCGACAATAACTTTCGAACGCCTCAATTAATCAACTTCAAATTCAGAACACATATTCTTCGAATCTTTATACAGGTCAAGTTCGTTGGAAAATGAAATCAATCAACTCCTTCATCCTTTTTCAGGAGTAAATAGGATAAGTTCTCAGCAACAATATATCTATATATACTCTCGTATTTATTTCAACACAATAATCACGGCTGAGAAAAAATGTCATATGGAATTTGAATAAATTATTTTCGGAGAATCCATCTGATTTCAATAAAGCAGCTGATTTATGAGTGGCAAATTTGAAAGAGCTATAATGAAAATAATGTTCTCAAATGAAAAAATACTTTCATGTTGAAATCATATGTTAATATTGATTTCAAAGTTCAAACATGTGATGGGAGGTTATTCATTTGAACAGCTGACAAAAGGCGGCAAATTTGAATTATTTTACCATTGGTTATTTCTAAAAAGTATTCTTGATGAAAGAAGTTTGTTGTTCCAACTGATTTCCATGCTTTGATAAGTCAGACTAATAAATAAGTCAACCGTGCTTTTCTAAGGGATTTGAAAAATGCTATTAGGCTGAGGCCGCACTGCCGGTGGGTAGAGCCTGGAGGGTGGAGGGTAGTTGGTAAATCTATAGAAGATACACGGCATACACACCATCCAAGCATGAGGGTAGAGGGTGGAGAGTAGAGGATAGAGGGTAGATGGTGGAGGGTAGAGGGTGGAGGGTGGAGGGTAGAGGATAGAGGATAGAGGGTAGAGGGTGGAGGGTAGAAGGTAAATCTATAGAACATACACGGCATACACACCATCCAAGCATGAGGGTAGAGGGTGGAGGGTAGAGGATAGAGGGTAGATGGTGGAGGGTAGAGGGTGGAGGATAGAGGGTAGAGGGTAGAGGGTGGAGGCTACCTACCTACCTACCTCTACCCTCCACCCTCCACCCACTACCCTCTACCCTCTACCCTCCACCCTCTACCCTCATGCTTGGATGGTGTGAATGCCGGGTATGTTCTATAGATTTACAAACTACCCTCCACCCTCCAGGCTCTACCGACCGGCAGTGCGGCCTCAGCCTTAAGGGGATCTCTTATAATTTATATATTTGATTTATCCAAATGGAAATACTGAACAATCAAAAAATTCAATTCTTGAACGAATCTCTACAATGTTTGTTACTGGTTTATCTGCTGTTCTTAATTTGATACACTATTGGTAATTTACAAAATTCTATTCAATTTAAAACAAAAGGCGATCAATATGACTCTACAGAGTGTCCCAAAAAGAACCAACTAAAGTAGTATCACGGTGTTCTTTGAGCTAAAACAAACAGAACATGTCATTGGAAAACACCGAATTCTCTTTAGTTGTCCTGTAATCCGCCATTCTATTATTTTAAGACTTTCCATCATAGGCTACCTAAATAATGGATAAACTCTACACGAAGTTTCAATATAGTATGTATGGTTTTCAGAAAAAAAGGAAAAGTTATTACATTCATATTTTGTAAATTTGCGGATAATGATGAATCAAAATATGAAAACGAATGATCAAAATATACCGTACAAAACTATATCCTCACAAAAAGGAATTATTCAGTATTGAATAAATCTAGGTATCGTGATAGTAAGATTTGTGGTTCATATTTTTAAATAATTAAAGCCATAAGTTGACTTTGAGAGTTCGCACGCGAGTTCTTCAGCCCATGGGGCTCACTAGTTAGTGGTAATATCTCGTTCAAGTTCGTTAACCAGCCAAATTGGTCCAAGGGTAGGGGGTGAAATTGGGGTATGAAAATTTTGAAAAATCTCTTTTGAATTTGAATAACTTGATCGGTTTGAAAACCGAAAAATGAGAATAATATGCCAAAAATAATGTTGTTCATTGGTTTTCCAAAAACGGCTCCTTTGAATTAATACACTGAATAGCTCATCATATGATTTGAGCCATTATAGATTTGCATTTGAAATGCACTCTTTCCGACCGCCAGCTGATTTTTTCAACAACATACTGCTGTTGAGATGTGATGAGAGACACATGATAATAGTGTTTATTTGAGTGGACATGTAAGTATAGAATATTTTCATTTCGACTGCTTGAAGCATTGAACAGCTGCCGTTTTGCAGGAACGTCTTCTTTGCTCGGCCAGATTATCTCAGAGTCGATAGTATACCGTTCATTAAAATATGTAACGCAGTTGTGGTGGGAAGAAACTTTAAATTAAATTATTTGATCCTTGTATAGATTTATACCTGACCTTATATTATTTCAGATGGGCAATAAGAAGATATCAAAACTTAAAATATTTATAGGTTAATATAATAAATTCTGAAATCATCAAAATTACACACCCGACATAATACAAGGGGATCGTGAACGTAAGAGAATTCAAAATCGAACCACCACGAAAGAAATGGATCTCATCTTTAGAATTGTGACAGAGGTGATTATAAATTAATAACAAAAAGTTATAGTAGCGACATCCCTTGGTTTATTTCTAGAAACCAGAATAAATAAGATCAAAAGATAATAGCAATTGGATACCGGAAATACAAATTACATTATTTTTAGAAATACGGATTACAATCGGTTACTTGAATATGTTAGTATACATAAATACCTGGTGTGGTGAGCCCCCCCCATAAACTTTCACACTATGTATCATTATTGCCTTTTAATTGCACTTCACTTGGTTGATAAAATATTGGTTTTGATGGAAATTTGAATCTGATCCTTCTGAGGGTTTTCTTTGTAATCCTGATGTGTAGAAGTCCGGGTTTCCTTGGGGTTTTTAACGAGATACCCTCGATCCATCTGCGATGTCCATGCTACAGTATTGGTTTCCTGGTTAATTTCAGCGAGGTGGATACATCCAGGTTGATACATCGACCGCTGAATAGAAATAAATAAAAATACTTATTGTAAAGATACAGTATTGATTTGTAAAACAGCATTTAAGTGAATAAATGTTACAAACAAGTTGAGGTATCGAAAATTCAATTTTTTAATGAAGAGAAGCTTCTTATAATTTTTTTAAATGAGAAGGATAATAAAGCATCTTTAGAAAATTTAACAAATTTAAGAGAAAAAGAACCAAGACTTTATAATGAAAAGAAAAGATTATTCCAAAACTTTAGAATATCCAAAAGAAGAACATATTAATTTAATTTAGTAAATAACTTAGTAAATTTACATATCAATGAAAAATTAAAATGAAAAAATCAGGATGAAGCTACTATGTAAAAGAATGAGAATTTAATTAATGTGACTACATCCTGAACTTCAAAGAACTTTCAACAAATCTTATAGAAGAAAGAAAATGTCTATCTGAACTGGTTGAGAGCTAGATTCGAAGTGAATTGAAATTAATAGAGGAGCAAACAGTACAAGGCTATCCCCACTCCTAAGCAACTGTCGATCAAGCAGAATTTTGTTCAAGAAAGAGAGCGACCGAGCAACATACAAAGTAATGAAAAAGGAGGAAAAATATAGAGAGAAATCTACTAAAAGAATAAGCTTGTAAGTGCAAGAACAATGATAAAGTTGTTTTTCGAGTAATTCGAAAAACAATTTTATCAAATAATGGAGAATTTATTAAACGTTTCTGGTTGAAAAACAAGATGAATAAATCATGTTATTTCATACCGTTACAAATATTATTTCATACTTTATAAAATCCCATAGTTTAGGAATACAATGATATGCGCACTGTCCGCTCAATTTCAATAAGAGGATTATGGAAGTCTGTCTCAGACAAAAATATCTCATGCAAAGAATTATGTGAAACTATCATTCTAATTGATTAATTCCACTATCATCAACGGAACAATAATAAAATCAGTTGTGCAATGTTTCAAGTAGGTCATATCAAATTTTCCAGATGATGTGAATAATGACAATCGTATATCATGGGATAATAATTCTAATTGCAATTGTATTTCGCAAAAGCCACGTTAACTTTTTGCAGACATTTGAATAATTCATTGATCAATTTATACTGTAACAATTCGACAATGCAATGAATAATTTCCATAATTAATATAAACTAAGTCAGCATATTGTAATCTATCATATTCGCATTCAACCAAGTAGTAATTTGCAGGGAATGACCATAATTCAAGCAAAACAAGGATCCATTAGTTGATTTCAATAATTCGTATGATGTGCAGCACTGGCGGCTCGTGCCCACGAAACAGGCGAAGTGCTTTACATTAAAAGATACGAGCACTTCACCTTTTTCGTGGGTACGAGCCACCAGTGATGTGTAGTATTCTCGGAACATATCGTGACTAATGCGTTCATGTCACACGCAATGTTCATGTTCATGTCACACAACTATATCAAGTTCGAGATGTTTTATGAAGTTTCATTTACATAAATATTCAACGTTTCCATTATTATAGTATTCACGGTATTATTTGGGATATCAATGGGAACAACTTACATGAGTCTGATATTACCCACAAGTAATCAACATACTAAGCAGAATTTTCCTCAGCTCGTGACTGATATCACCTTCTTCCGATTAATTCAATCGCATTCATCCATGAAAAACGCAATACTTGTAAAACTTGTATGTTAAGGTGAATAGATGAATTTTTACAACTACTCTACTCATACTACAAGTATGTTGGGTCTCTCTCTTGAACAATTACTAGGTGGTTGAATATCCACCGAAGTATATATTTGAACAGAAATTTTTTGCATAAATCATGTTCCATTCATGCAATCTTCCAATAGTGTATTTTCAGAAATTAAGCATCGTCCTTAGAAATCAACAATCACGAATTCCAAAGTTACCCTACTGTAAGCCATGATATTAAGTAATTATGAGATTGATTAAATTATAGTATTCACGCCTACTATTGAATTAATTCGAACCTAAATTCTTATTGGCATGATAAGTGTGAATAGTAAGCTGAACACTAACTTTCATTGCTATCGATATAATCATGGTATTCTGATGCTGAACATCTTCTACATGATTCTTACCGTATACTCTAGATTCTCGTAGTATCATACATCCATTTTATTCAATAATTATATACATAGGTGAGTGCAAAAGGGAGATGCCCGAAACCGCTACTCTAGTCTAGCAATTTATACAACAGTCCGAAACAAGGTTATAATATTATATCATGAAACTTTTTATCAAAAACTTTCACTTCAAAACACATTCTCACTATAAATCCTTATTCCTTATCTTTTTATTTGATGATAATCTTGATAATTTGTGTATGATTTCTTTGTGAGGGAATCATGTTGAATCGAGTAATTAATTATCTCAATTGATATAATCATTGCATTTCATTGGAAATCGGCTGGAACCAAATCGGTAATTGCCTGTGAGCACATACAATCAGGGCTCCAACGTCTGTCTATGTCTGAAGCGATTATTTTGGATGGACGGCGAAAGAGAGGATAGGAGTGTGAGGAGGTTGGAAAGTGCGTGAAAAGGGAAGGAAGGCTGGTTGAAAGATAAGACTGGATCCGATAATGAGCAGGGGATGATCGGAGTTGTCCACGAGCCATTTCATTGTGTGGTGGGTCGGACAGGACAGCAGCCAAATGTCCACAACTCCAATATGTTTGCGAGCAAGTCCGGCTGGGTCCTTGGAGGGCAGTTAAACTACAAACTGCTGCCGTAGAGTGGCCAAAGTTTGTCCTGTACATTGTGCATGTAATCGTAGCCTATACAGTATTTCACCGATAATTGGCAGGGCCAAGGGAGCATTACATTTTGCCTCTTCCACCATCACTGCTCCTTCAATTTCTCACTCTACCACCCTCTTCTCATCTCTCTCACACTCTCTCTCTCTCTCTCTCTCTCTCTCTCTCTCTCTCTCTCTCTCTCTCCAACAATTTACACTTTCAGAACTTACTTTTTACTTTCTCATCCACGCCCTTCGAGAACGCATGACATGATAAAGAATGAGATACTAGTCAGATTCGTTCTTTTCTATTCTCATATTTTTCTGAATTCGTTTTGACGAGTATTATTATTAAATATATAGTAAATTGTAGTATGGAATTATGTATGATAAGTTTCACGATTCTTTCTTCAGTGATTGAATAAACCTCAAAGAATATGAATGTGAGTCCAAATGGAATTTATAATTTCTTTTTATTTGGGTGAAATTATTAATATTGCAACTATAATTGAGGCCATGCTTTATTTATCAATCAATTGGATAATTTATTTGTTTTTCATTAAAAACAGGACAAATTGACGGTGATCAAGTGTCATAAAATTATCAAGTATTTACATAGGCTACTCTTTTCACTGATTGGACTCTTTTTACTAAACCATTTTCAAACCTTGTTCCAAAATATCTCCTCTTTCCTCATCAGTATTCCATTTTCCAATCAGACTTTGGAATGTGATCCCTCAACAATCGTCTGCCACTGACGTTATTGATGAGAATGCCTTCCCACAGAATATTTTCATCTCATATCCTTCTAAATAGACTGTTCGTACGACGAACTCTTTCAATGGCTCTGATAGACTAGCGAGTTTAATCTTGGTCAAATCAGAGAAAGAGGGATACCCAGGTCTGTATAAATGTTCGTGTGTGTGAGAGAGAGAGAGAGAAATAAAGAGTACGAGTGAACTGGTTTGAGTGAAGAGATTTTCGAAATAGAGAGATTGCAAAAGTACGGTACTAGAAAAAGTAGAATTGTGAGATATCTGGCATTGAAGACTCACCTTTTCCCCGAAAAATATTATTCTATCTTCTTTCCCTATTGTTGGAACTTTCCAATTTGTCAGAAAACTTTCTTATTCTCGGATACGAATTCCTCCAGACAGCATCATCTCTTTTCATCATTCATGATCACAAGCTGTCTCCGTTCATTGCCCTGCCTCTCTCTATTCTACTTGAAATGCAATGTACATGAAGAATATACCTCCCAATATCCTCCCACAACCAATGCTCAAGCAGAATTTATATTCAGAACACTCAGGGAAATTTTGTAAATAATTTGCAAGGATAGTTGGATTTGTAAATCACAGCAAATTCATTTACAGTAAAGTGTGGTTTTTCAACTTATTTCGTTTCGAGTATTCAGTAGTTCAAGGAAGTCATGGGCATATTTTCAGATACTTTATGCAACTTTTCATTATATAGGGAATTTTTTATAAAAAAATCAGAATCACCAACAATAAATTTCAAATCCCTTTACCGCCCACTGTGTCCATATGGACACAGCTGCAAGGCCTTACATTTTAAATTATTGGGTAAGTAACAACAATAATATTACAATAGTATTAAAGTAAATTATTATATTCGTTATCTTAATACAATTCTGAATTCTTCCTTCTTGGGAATTAGAAGAGTCTTACAATAGCTATCACTACGAGTAATAATATTTATTCTAAATGCATGGCTTGACAGTCTCAATGTGAACTTTTTCTCAATTTCTACACCCTCGTTGAATTTATAGAAATGAAATAGTATTGTTATCGATATTTTTTCCAATTCCTTAGACGATTCAGAAAATACAATTGAAAATATAGCTTGAATATAATTCATTTTTCTCTTTCAATGAGGAAACATTGAGTTGGTGCTACATCGCGGAAGTGACTGATGTTTGTGTGTGCGTGCTAATGTTATAGGAGACTTATTTGCACAGCTCAGAAAACTTTAGTTGAAGTTCAAATCTGGGAAATAAATACAAAGAGCCCGAGCAAATCTCTATTCAACTTTTCTTCTCGCTTTTCCTTCTTAGTTTGAGACTGCGAAACACTGTCTCCTCGAGAGGTGAGATGCTCCGCTAATTTCTTCAACAGGTCTCGAACCGGGATTACAACTCTGAACAAAGTTCTTTTCTCACTTATTCTTCCATCTTCTTTCTCGATAGTCTACCCCGGTGACGCTTCGACATTGTATCATTGCACAGAAACTGTTTCTACTCCATTTATTAGATAACATTCTCATCTCGAAGTTCTCAGTTTTTACACAACCGTTCAAGCACACTCCGTGTTATTGTCGTCCAATTCCCGTGTCTTCAAAAGTTGGACATGCGGCATCAACACAAATAAGTTCAAGTGATGTGATGAAAATGGTAAAAACTTTGTCTTGTTTGAAGTTTGGCATAGTAGATTGATAAGATTCCATCATTTGATAAGATGTTGAACAATGAAACTTGAATTGCAAGTCTGATTGCACTTCTGCTAATAATTTAAAGTTAATTTTTCATACATTGGCGAAAAAATAATACAACATTATGACGTGGTAATGCGAAAACAACCATCACTATAGTCAAAGCAATCTATAGTTGGATTGTTTCAAAAGATGAGACTACAACTACTAAATTGATTCAATATTTCACAATAAAATCAATCACAACCGTTCCTGACATTTATGTTAGTGCTCATTATCTCAAATGATTCAAAGTTGGAATATATTGTCATTCAAAGCTACTTTTAGTAACAATCTATATTATCTGACTAAGCTTGTTTCTGATTAATATACTGCATTAGATATTAATTGAAATTTAACATTAGAAGTCTCTGATTAATGTACAGGTACTTATTGAATAAGATCAAAATCCTTACATTGAAATTCAGCATTATAGTTTGATAGAATCATCTCGTTTCCTTTGTATCTTATTTACTAATATCAAATTCACTCAAACTTATGATGATCTCAGTAGTTTCAGCAGATGATTCTAAAGATAGAACATGGGTAGAACGAATGTAAGAATGCATCATTTCCTCTTGTAAACATTATTGATAGTAACAAACCAACAATAGACTGCACCTGAATATTGATTACCTTACGTCTCCAATTATAAAAATGACCAGCATGCCAGGAATACGATATAATCAGAATGAAAATTTAAAAAGAAATTACGCTTAATGTGATATGCTTAACGTCTACAAGAACATCAGAATAATGTTTTAGAGTTCAAACATGTAGTTACAAATCATGTTTATAATCATAAAATCATAACCAACATTCTTATCCTTCTTCAACAAAATGATTGTTTGAAAAAGTGACATAGTTCAACTATGAATTATAATCTCAAGAGTTTTCCAATGAACAATAAACAATAAGTGATTAACAAATTATTCTATATTGAACAATTCATGCAATTGATGCAACTAGGAAGAGAGTCAATTCTCTGCATAATTCGGATCAATTAATATTTAATATAATTAATATAATTCTAATCAATAAGCGAACAGAATTACAAGCTCAGAGTAATTTGATGCAACCTAACAACACTTCCTAAACCAATTCAACTGTAATTTACACCTTGGGCACTATTCGGTAGTGCTTGACACAATGCGCTAGTGCAGTGTAAAGATAATGAAGTGAGATTAGAGAGATCATCTTTGTTGCAATTAGGCGAATTATCACAGCGGACGGAAGTTGAACGAATGGATGGAATGGTGACCGTTTGCGATGGCGGAGAGTGTGTTAATACTCGTTGAGGGCCTATTAGGATTTATAGCATTAGGAGAGACTGGTTTGGAAAGCTGGGAAAGGGATGACGAGGAAAGAGTTGAAGAATGAGAGAGAATAATAGTGATTTGGGAGAGCAGGAGTGAGAAAAATGAAGATTGGAGATGAGGACTCGTATATCTCTTAAACTAGTTTCAAGATAAAAGTGAATAAGTTTTACAAGAGTCAAGAGTGAGTAGGAGTAGCAGGGTGGATAAAAGTATAGAAAATAATTCTGGTTCAGAAATATATATTAGAATAGAGAGATTTAGAAAAGATTTTAGAATAGTGAAAATATCTGTTTCCATAGGCTTATAAGGTTGTAAGGGTTTGTGATGTTGAAAGAGTAAGTCAGAGTGATTTGGATTTAGATATATTAGTCTATTGATTCATTTTCAAGATTATAAATTGAGAAGAGAATAACATTCCGCTTGAGTTTTAGATTACAATAACTATAATTATAATTAGTAACAAATTGGGATCTTTATAATTATTATTATTAAAATGAATAATTATTAAAATAATGAATGATTAGATGAAGAATATATAGAACAAGAAATATTATTGAAGCAAATTATGATATTTTGGTGAACTGATTCATACTTTTCCAAGTGAGAGCGAGATACCTATATGAGGGAGAGAGAGTCTGAAGAGTACTAAGAGGAAGATTCTCTAAGTGGAAAGTTTAGGAAAAAGATGGAGAGTTGAAGGTGTTGGATTGTCACCCATTGAGTAGCTTAGGAAGAAAGAGAGAGTGAAATTTTGACTGAAAGAGTAAAAATGAGGCTGAGTGATTTGAATGATATGAGGGAGGGAGAGTATATTTGAAAGAGAATGAATGAGCGAGACTGGAGTATGATATTGAGTTGAGAGAGAGAGAGAGAGAGAGTGAGGAGGTTTCGATGAGAGAGTGAGCAGGTGAAGTGAGCCATCAGGTGATTGCGGTTGATGGTGAATGAAGCAGCGTTCAAAAGTGGATGAGCCGGTTGACAGGAAGAGACTTTCATTGGATCAACAATGATGGCCTGTTATAAAATACATAAAGCCACACATCTGATATCAGAGCATGCTCTAAATAAATACTCGACCATGCCATTCTCGGCAACGTTAATCCTCACCCAACAACAAATGACCCGACTGCAGCTTTTGCTTTGAGCCGCTCGCTTAGGCCTCTGTTCTACAGAGCCATTTTCAACCTAGATGTACGTAAATAACAACACTCCCCAAGTTTGCATTCAGTGGTTTGGACTATGTTTGCCTCGTCGAATATGCTAACACATCTAATCAATATTTGAGTGAGTTACTTCATTTTTCAAGTTCGATAGCAGTATATAATTACTATGTACTTGAGATAGAGTGAATTTTATTCTTTGTGCTCAAATTCGGGGATTAATAAATATTGATGTCGATACTAAAGTGAATATAGTTCTAACAAGAGATAGATTGCTTGGATTAATGTTAGGAGAAAGTTTCAGGAGACAAGTGAAAAGTCATGTGAGAAATTGAAGAAGATTGCATTAATAATTTTATCCATCCTCGATGGAAAATTGAAACGTAATAATATTATATCACAATAGTTTTGTAAAAAATCATTCAACAAGTAAGAATCAAATGATCTTTGATTATTTACAGAAGAGAATTGTAAGCATTGTTTGAGTAACCGGGGAAATGTACAAGCGACAAGTAGAACTTTTCTCCGCCTCATGGAATTTGATAGAATAATTTCTGGGAATTCGGCAAAATGGGTCTACGAGGGTTTCTCTTGTCACAAGGAGTGGGGAGTGGGGGATTTACACCATAAACCTTGTCTCCCTCTCGCGAGAGCACTTCACTCTCCCTTCTGAGGGAACATTTTACAGCGACATTTTCTAGCTGGAGACACCTCATTGCAATACGTCCTTCTGGCGTTTCTCGTCTCTTTGGCTTCATCCTTTACCGCTCACGGCTCGGCTCGCCCAGATATGCATCTCTCCTTCCTCGAGCATTAGTTTTCAGCCTTCCTGTGAGAACACACCATTTTTTCCTCTCAGTTTATTCCCTTTATCTTGGGAAACTCTAAAAAATTATCTCAGTCTTCTAAGGTGGCTCAAAAGAACGATGGGTTATTTTGTGCGTGAAATAACTGGCATTACTCTTAATAATATATTCTTGATAGTTAGACTACTTTTGGTGTTTTTCCAGTACAATTTTTCTCCAATTATTCTCATAAATAATTCAATATATAACCCAATAATAATTATTCAAAGTTTCATTTTTAATATACACTCAAACTACCACTGGCGGCTCGTCAGGTGAAGTGGCCGTATCCTATACTGTACATCACTTCACCTTTTTCCAAGGAACCAGAAGCCGGTGCAAAATACTATTCTGAAATGATAGATTTCCGTGAATCAATGGTTTATTTGCTTGAGTTGTGTGTCAAAAATCAACATTTTGTCGAGATCCATTAGGATAACCTTAAACTAACAGAATAATCTATTATGATTCCTCTCCATCCATTGATTACAAAATCAGACAGTCATTCACAATCATAAATCTTTCAAAAAGCGTCGCTCGATTTGTGTAGAGTGGCTCTCCAACAAATTCCACTCAAACACTTTCAAACAGCTCATTTGAAACACATCGCACAGCGAATTCGAGCATTTGATGTGAGCAGTTGATTCAATCAGCTTGAAGTTGTAGCTCAATCATTTTTCGTTCCCAACTTGAGCGTGTTTAGTTTCAAGAGGTGGTATTATCAGTACTCAGGTTGTTTTAAACTGTGTAGTATTGTAGTGATAGAGCTGCATCATGGAAGTGCGCAAACGAAATTGATCTAACCGAAACAGCCATGAGTGCCGGAATTGGCGGTTGAAGAGCTCGAGCTCGAGCCCTGAACTGGTGTTTAACACTCCTTCGTCCAACTGGATAGGTGCTCTGCTGTCTGAACTCAGTGAATGAGTGAGGTAAAGAGAGTGAAGTGAGGAATAGAGAGGCAGTAGTAGGGGAGAGGGATGAGCATGAACACCTAAACCACTGGAAAACAGATGCATGAGGTATTTGTAACATTGTTTCTCTCTACTCTCTACAACCTTACCTTCTTCTCACGTGAGTAGTAGATTAAGTTGAACTCCAGCAGTTCACAACTAACTTGTTATTTTTCCTTAGACAAGATCAGCTTCTCTTCTCTCCATACTGACTGAACTTGTGAAATTCATTTTTTATCACATTTCATTCAGTTATAGAGTAAATATTGATATTGATATACACGTAGTTGATGAATACGATTGTCTATTAGGCCTGTACATGCAGAACATATAGAAAATTCTAAATCCCCCCCTCCTTTATTCCTCAATGGCAAGAATACGAATTTTATTATACTTCAATGCAAGTATTTTCGATACATCAGACTCATATTGCAACGTATTTCTGTTATAAATGCTCTTATAAGTTCTTCTCCAAGTAGTAGATATAGCAATAAATAGAAGATCGGAGATTTAATAATTGTGAAGTAAAAGTTTCTGATACGATAAGAATTAATAATTATGGAAAAAAATTTTATTAATAATTTGGATGGAATGTACCGTACCAGAATACCATAGCCATGCGATACGCGTTATCCACGGAATAATGAACAACCCGACACCGGATAGATAGATGCAGGAGAATGAAGAATATTCCCAGTGTAATAATCTGTGTCATATCCTATTCTAGCTAATACTATGGTCTCTGTCAGAGCTCTAATCAACTCCAAGGAAAATATAACTGGCATTGACAAGAATGACAACTTGGTTGGAAATCTATTGTATGCTCTTGAAGCTGCGTCCTATTCATGTTCTCTCTTCTTCCATTTATTTATTAATTTCATTTATGTACCTTATTTATTGTTAGATACCTTTCTTTCAATACGTAGGCTACATCATGCTTCTTCTTCCTTTTGCATTTTCTTATCTCTTTTTGCTATCTTCATCAATTCATACATATACATATTTATATTCAGACATGAATACATGTTTTATTACATAGACATGAATACATGAATAAATATTTTATTCAAATCCAATTCCTACTCCAAATCCGTTTCTATTTCATTTAAAAATTTTTCTCACAGATTCCCGTTTCCAATTATTCGTTTCCTCCTCTTTATACTTGATTTTCATCTCTTCTCTCCCATTACATTAATTTTACAGTTTCATTATTAGTCATCATATTTTTCTGCCTCTTTTTCCTATTCTATCCTCCTTCATACTCTCTCATGTTATTCATAGCACTCATTTCTCCCTCATATTCTTCCATCTCTGTTATTTTCGCTCATTCTCACATGCCCAACTTCTCACCCCCATCCCCGCCCCTGCACGTTCCCCTCTTCTCGCCAGTTCTCCAGCACCAGAAAAAGACGAAAAAATGAAACCTCCCTTTCTGGAGCATACACACTACTTGTTATTCATTGTGCGTAACCTCCCTAATCCAATCAAATAAGTCCCTTCTTCGTGCCGCTCCTCCTCTCCTCACCCCCACCACCCGGCATGGTGGTAATGGGAGAAGACCTCCTGCTTCACATCATCTTGTAGAAAGATATTTACAAGCAGAAAATTACGAGTCGGTAGAGTAAGGTCGCGGCACAATCAATATTAATGACGTCATCCAGGGGCTTGACAAGAAGCGAATCGGGAGAGGCGGCCGAACGACGACAATATTTGAGAAAGGTGAACTGATGGTGGTAGAGGGTAGGGAGAGAAGGGGATATAATGGCATTATCATTATCGCCATCGCCATCACGTGAATTAAAATGATGAACCGAGGTGGCTCGCTATCGCTGCCATAATGGAGCTGCTCTGCCGCTGGTTATTGGCTGGAAGTCAACGCCGTGACGCGACTACTTATTACGGCGGCAGCAGCAGGCTGACTGATTGCTTTATTATAAAGCCGATTAGAAATTACCGGCCGGATAAATTCGGCTCGCCGGCCCGTACTGTCCGACCGCCGCAGCGTTATCGAATTTACGGCTCGGACGCGACGCGAATCCCGTTAGCAGCTAGTTGACACCGAATTCGGTACACTTCAGCTTCATTCCCCCACCTCCAAACTAAGTAGGCATTTAGCATAGATTGGTGATGATAAATTTGCAGTATATTTGCAGGAATAAGGGAACTTTTCGAGTTCAACGATAGTGTTTCTTGTAGATTGAAAATAATAATAATAATAATGGTGGCGTAGCTGAGTGGGATGGCTAGAACACATGGTCCGGCGAAATCGCCGTCGGCGATTTTCGCCGGGCCCGGCGAAGTATTTTCAGAACGCACGACCGCAAGACGCCGTCCGGCGATTTCGCCGTCCGGCGGCAATTATTTTCTATTGGGGATGAATATTTCCTTCTTGGAGGACAGTCGTTGTTTTGAAATGGCACTGTCCAGACGTGAAAAATTGGCTGTGCTATCTCTGCTCCACCACAGGAGAAAGAAGAAACTCAACCGTAGTCTCTGGGTTCATCCAATATTAGAGAAAACGACAGTTTCGTAGACATTTATTACTATTCCTGCATCTCAGGGAAGACCAGGCATGTTTTTAATTATTAAACGGCAACACAACCACTTTGAGGTTAAATCAGTGTTGCAAACTCTTCAGAAGCAAAATATCGTAGTAGCTACCCTTACAATTCTTCCCTCAACTTTACACATGTGAATAACTGGAGAAGTGGCATGGGTGGGGGCATCGCCGTCCGGCGTTTGCCGTGTCGTTGTCGTTCATCTCCATTTGTGCCAATGTACTTCTACTACCGTCCGGCGGCAAAACCGGACGGCGAAGTAGAGAATAGCCGGTGATGT